>CM037922.1:2848365-3013365 GCA_021346845.1 Apeltes quadracus | reverse complement strand
TTTGCCTCCTTATCGAACCAGGAAGGAGTTAAAGCAGAAACTCACCATCGCCATCTCCAACGCCGAAGGCTTTGGCCTGGAGTGACACTCCTGCACGCACACACACACACACACACACACACACACACACACACACACACACTAAAACACATGCAAACAAAGCGTAGACTGTTGTGATGTCAACTCAACCATCCACACACAAACACATACTACTGGATGTACTGGATGACAGCGAACGGTGATGACTGCGATAGTTGTTGTGTTGCTGTTTTGTTGAACCCATCCGTTTGTTGTGCTTTGTTGATTCGCTGCAGAGAAACAACACGACGCTCCTTTGATTGAAGACAGTGTTATTCTTTATTTATTTGTCGATGTCGTGCGATGCCCGAGGTGTAACTGGGGAAGCGCTGCTCCCAGTCTCACCAGTTTTAAATGTCGCTCGTCCCGTAGCGTTGGAGACAAAACCATGTGCTCTAAAACCCTTGTAACAGGATGCCGAGGTACTCAGGAAATCATTATTTCACAGATTTACAGCTTTGTGACACTCTGTTACATGAACCTTTATTTCATGACCCTGAGTGAACCGAGAGAACGTCTCCACTGACTAGGCTTTAAATGACAAAATGCTCCAATTAAATGGATTCAAATGATCAGAAGAGAGACGCTATTTTGGCTCTAATAGTTTCTGTCATGTGCTCATTCTTACTTCACTGCATTTGATGTACATTTTGAATGCGAGGGAAATACGTTGCATATCGTTTAGCTTTGTGTGCAGCCCACTGTCAGGATATAAAGCTCAGCTGGGAGAACAACGCTAGTGTTTTTCCTCATGGCATACAGAGCGTCTTGTTGTTGTTGTTGTTTTTTTGACATTGCTGGCTTCAGCAGAAATGTTTTACCTTTGTTTTAAATGTTGTGACGTTGCGATACAGTTGACCCATAACCGTCCACCAGCAACCTGGTACATGTTGACTGTCGGGTATCGGATAAACGACTTTTTAGAGCATTGGATTGCATTGAAGAGGGTCTGCCCCCCCCCACCCCGAGCTTCTTCTCGCCCCCGCAGCTGAGCAGCGCTGGTTTCAGACACTCAGCACTGACGTCTGTGGCGTTTCCATGGCGAGATGTCTGCAGTCCTAATGATTAACTGACAAAGAGCCCAGAAGTTACCAAGCAACAGTCAAGCATCTCACACCGGCCTAATCCGAACCCCCCTCCCCCCACCACCAACCCCCCCATTCCACAACAGTGGAGCCTTTCTGTAGAGGCGGTTTGAGAAGGACCTCGTTGCACATTCACACCACGAATTCTGGGTCTCAAAGTGGGGCGGGAAGGATTCTCTCCGTCGAGGGGGAACAACGTGACGTCAGGAAAGTGTTTTGTTTTTTCTTCTTTTTCTTGTTTTTTTTTAATGTGTTAATATCAGCCGGGTTTGTTTGTAAATGGGACCAAACTGTGTCAGGTTATACAGTGGGACGGCAGTTTGAGAATAGCTCAAACCGGTTTTCAAAAGAATTCGTTGAGATGTAATTATTTTCACTCGTCAGATGTATGAGAGCGCGTAAAAAGTTCGAGAAAAGGTCATGTGTTTCTGATGTTTTTAATTGTTAATATTTAATGATGGTTTATCGGTAATCTGTTCAATGTTGTGTTCTACCACCAAAGCCGTTTGTAACGCTTCCCTGTTTGTCTGTTTATATTGCAGCATTTCCACAAGTACGAACAGTAAAAAGTAAAAGAGGGGTCATAACTCTGTACAAAAAGATCTGCTGAGTGTGCTTGCTTTTTTGGGGGGGGGGGTGGAGGTGCAATGGGCGACATGCACATCTTCACATTCACACTGGAAGCTGCCCAGCTCAACCCGCCACTGGACCAAGTCTAGTTGTGTACCTGCATACGATGTATTCTTCACGGCGGCCATTTTGACGGAGTGTCGTCAGTCCCGGTTCCCTTTCCTGCAGGTCAGGCGGAGTCACGGTGCTGCTGTCGTGCACGTCGGCACTGTTGGGCCCGCTGTGTCACTTGGGCGGGGGCGTTTCAGTATTTAGAGTTGAGGGAAAGCCGCACCGAGCGAAGCGTGAGGAGCAGCATGGAGACCCGATCCAGGGAGAACATCTTTTTGGAGCACTGAACGCACCGTGCGAGGTGAAAGGGAGGGATCTTATCGTTTGTTTTGAGCAAACAGGACATATGTAGGTCACGGCCAGTGGCGCTCGGTCACTCAGTGAGCCGCCATTATCTTTTCTCTAAATAATGACACCGCAGCGCCAGCTGACCGACGACTACGTTTTCTCCACTTGTTGTTGTTGTGGTGGTTTAAGACGAGGCCTTTAAATCCTCTAAAAATTCATTCAGTCACATACCGTTCACCCACATATTGATCCGTCACGTTTAGTCAACACACAACTACCTCGCAAACTCGCTTTCACTTACAGCCCAAAGTCCCTTTTTTGTTTTTGTGTGCCGTCTCTGTCCTCTGGGCTGAAATATGGATTCTGTGGAGGCCAGCGAACTGCAACCTTCCACCCAAACACGGTGTGTCATCAGCTTCTTCAGTGTGTATTCTGGAGGATCCACGGCATGAATCAACACTGATATAAATTGATACAATAAACTGCGATTTAAAGCCTGTTATTATGATGATTCTGGTTGAGCAGGTTGAGCAGAGTCTTAGTTTTATTTTTTAATTTGATGGTTAACTCCGATCCCGAGTCGGTCAAGTAACTTTGACTTATTGTCGATTTTTTTACTCAGGTTTGTTACGATCTCGCCGTGAGAGTGACTAACAGTCTGTAAATCCTTGATGCTTGCATCAAAGCGGAGTCTTTGTTGCTCGTTGCAGAGGTGAATGAATGATGCCGTCGCAGCGCACCTTTCTCTTCAAACACACGTCACTGTTAACACACTTTTTTATGTTTCCAAATTCTCATGTAACTTTTCATTTGAACAAATATTGACGGGTCATTGAACGGATTTGGTTTCATCTTTTTCTGCCAAGTTTCTCTTTAAAATTTAAATAGATTTCTAATGGATAGATTTCTTTTCACAGTTGATGAACAGCACACGCTTCTGAAGTATATTTAAGACAAAAGACATTGGTGTTACGAGACATTAGCTAATGTAGGAGTTACATAATGAGGCTCACCTGGCTACACGTGTATTGACACGTAGCCTGAATTTCATGATGTGATGCAACATTGTTGTTTGCTTAAAACCTGCATCTGCCCCTCCGGCTCCCCCGAGGACTGTGACCCTCTGGCTCCGGCCTCTAGGCCTCGAGGCCTCAAGGCCTCTAGCGGCTTGTTTTGGGGAAACGCTGTGCACGCCGCTCCCTCAATGCATGAAGGCACCCGTTAGTGTCTGCGTGACGCGCAGCACAGAGCGACTGATGGACGCGTAGACAGATCTTATTCTGCTGCACTTCAGCAGAAGACGGAACGAGAGCTGCTGATTGATTCTTTCCCACGATTCTCTTACTGTCTCTCTCATTCCCCCTCTCGGTCCACCAGGGGATGCGAGTATGTTTAACATGTCGATGGGACGCGTCTCAGCACAAAGGCGCCCGGCTGCATCGTGATGGCCTCTCGGCGCTGACGTTTGGGGAACGTGTCATCAGCTGAGGCCTCTGACGGAGAGCGTCGGCGGCTACGAGCTAACTATGGGGCGCGCTCATGTTCACTGACCTACGCTAAGCACACACACACACACACACACACACACACAGGCCGAACATCTGTCTCAACATGACCTGACGGGATTTTTGACAGTTCCGCGTTCCGCCTCTCGAGGCCTATAATTAGCCTGTGTAACACGCCGCATACCTGATAGCCAGACACGAGAAACCTGCTGCTGATCACGTAGAGAGACGGCGGCGGTCATTTGGAACCTTAACAATTCCTCAGTGTGACCTTTACTGTCAGATGATACTTCCAAAAAGGGTAACCTGATAACACACATGTATCTGTTTACATTTTAAATAATAAATATGATACATTCAATAATTAAAATGATATAAGGAGACTGCTTCTGTTCACTGATTAACTAAATAAACCTATGTTAGATTGATTTGAAGTTTTAAATCAATTAGTATTACAGATTACAGGGACATTAAGGTCAGATTCCTATTTCCCAGTATATCTTAAAATAAAGGGATCGTATTGCAATTTCCCAGTTGCACACAGATCTGTTGCACAGAAGGCCAAGGGTTTTGTCCTAAAAAGGGCGGTTTCCTTCCAGGGCCAATATTAAAAGGGGGTATAAATACCATCGGTTAAATCATCCTGTCAGCTCCACTGTGCAGGCTGCTCTCTTCGTTCTTGGCTCCATAATGCAGGGCAGGCGGCCAAATTAAATAAAACCGACCATTAGTCAGTCAGTTAGTTCTCTGTTCTCTTGCGTGCGTTTATCCAAATAAGTCCTGCGATCATTTAAAATATTTCTGTTGTCTTAGGGCTGTGATAGAAAAGAAACACTTTGAGATTTGTTGACTTCATGCACATTCGGATTTATTTTTAGGACGGTTCGACAACGCAGTCCTGTTTGTTCCCATTACACTTTCCTTTTCCCCGGGTCCACTTCTCTCTTCGGAACACACCCACATCCGCACACGGCACATAATGCATCCCCTACCTCCTTTACACTCAATTTAGTCCAGACAAAGATAGGTATGCAGGTATCACACACACACACACACACACACGCATTGGCAGCCCAAGATGCTGCTGTTTCTGCTGCAGATGTGAAGAATGAGTCTTTGTGAGTCGCAGACTCTGAGCCAGTCTGGCGGTCTGGAGGAGTTTCACAGCTTGACTCAGCAGATTTACAGACTTTAACAACCTGGTTTGGGGCGATGGGGGAAGAAAAAAAAAACACTTGGCGGCGAGAGCGAGAGCAGTTACACAAGCAGCTTTCTCTTTTCTTTTTTTTATGCCTCGGCCCTAAAGCTTCATCCTCAATCAGAGCAAAGCAAAATTCCACTGTGCTCCTCCTCTTTTCCTCATCCATTATGTTCTCCCAAAAATAGCCACAGCCGGGAGGAGATTACGCTGGACGGTGACCCCTCAGTGACAGAACGCCCGCGGGTCCCGACCAATGGTGTTTCGTGAGCAAAGCTCGGTGTTATCAGTTCTCGAAATCAATCACCGGCCGACAGCCCAACGCCACGTGGACGCGCCTTGCCGGGCTCGTACGTCCCGCGCACGTCGGCTGCGTCGCTCAGCGCTTCGCCCCGGCACGGCCCCTCGTTGGGTTGCCAGGCTGCATCCGGCGCCGCAAGAGGATAATCCCCCCTCGTCGCCAGCTTTTGAAGCAGACACAGCTTAAGCTGCTTATCCCTTCCCCCCCCCACGCCGCAAATTCTGCACGACCTCGTTCGCTGCACCCAAACACACCTTCTGTCTGTCCGTTGACCCGATTATGTGCATGTAATGTGAACAACATTGGACCTCAAACATGCAGCACTGAACATGACGTGACGGAGACTGGAGGACCGTCCTTCATCATAATAACAAGTGTTTGTGCTACACGGCGTCCCGGGTCACTGATGCGAGCTGTTTGTTTGGGTTTTTACCTTGACCTTTAACCCTTAAAGTTTTCCAAACCCTCGACCCGTCCTCGTCTCACTACAGCGAAGCCATGTGGTTTTTTGGTCTTTCTCACGGGGGCCGTAACTTAACTTTCGGCCCTTTAAAAAAAAGTTTTTCCTCATGAGAAAACTGTTTGTCTTCAACTCAACCTTTATCATCTTACAAAGTGGGACTGCAGTAAAAAAAAAAAAAAAAGATGGCGTAAAGAAAACCAAATGATAGAGAAATCAAAATTAATAGAATTAATCGACTCTTAATTTTTAATTTATTTTTCTCCTCCATTTGGCCTTTTATTTCATATTCTACTATTTTCACGGCGAGACGTGCTGCTAAAGACGTGTTTAAACTTGCATCACTTCCGTTCTGCTGACTCCACCTCACCGAGTCGGAGAACGACACGTTGCACATCCTCTCCATTTCTTACATTTCGTAATTTTCTTAAATTTACCTAATTTAAAAAAAAGAAATGATGAAAAACTCTAAAAACCCACATTGGAAACCACTGTTGCCTGTTCCTCCTTTTGATTTCTCCATCAGTGTGGTCTGAACTCGTGACTCGCAGCAGAGAGCAGGTCCGGTCCTGTTCAGCGTCTATATGCGCCGCATTCCTCGTCGGACACGCTGACGTCCACATTCCCCCGCAGGACCGACGTCTCCCTTCCGACAGTCGATATCTGTCACCTCAACCTTTCACAGAGGGGCACCCAGAGGGGCCGCGGGCTGAAATAAACCGATGTAACCACGGAAACCAGGGGCCTGCGGGGAGGCGGGGGCCTTCATTTACATTCACAATGTTGTATAATAAGGTGAAAGAGTCGGAAGTGAAGCGTTTCGCGGTTCGGCCTCGAATGTTGTGTTGTAGTTATGTTACTATCACATAGTGTAGACTCGACTCAGACACGCCGACGCCGCTTGTTTCTCTCGCGTTTCGAACTTCCGCCTTTCGCCACAGTCGACATGGGAGGGGACCTGGGATGACCTCACACCCAACACTGTCGTCTTCACCCTTTAATTGCTTTAATGTTGCATCACCCAAACAAACTTGTGCAATTTTTGTTTTACCCTGGGAAGCCGAGCAGGATGTGACGCGTTCAGATCAGGCGAGATACAAACTGATTTCGTTGGTTGCAGTGCAGCAAAACAACACAAACCCCAGCGTCTTCACACGGCTCGATCTGCACGTACTCTCTGCTGGGGACCCGAGGGTGTGAATATGATGCTGTCATCGGAAAATACATATTGAGAGTCATTGTTATCAAGTGAACATTTATACATTTATAGAATGTGTATCAGTTAAAACTGATGACAAGAGACTTCCTGTTATCACAAGTCAAGTAAATATATGTGACTTTATTTCATTCTTTTCACATTATTCTTGAGGTTCTTTTCACTCTCTGGACTGCAGGACACATTTAGACCTTTAAATTATCAAGTGCATCAGGGCGTTTATGTGTCTACTTTTGCTCTAGTGATCATGTGCCTTTTAACTAAAGCCACTTGGAAGAAAAGATATGAAAAGAAAAACTTTATTGTCTGTCGCAAGTGACAGAAATTTGTCTTTGACACCAGGGCAGGCTCAGATACAAAAAACAATTTTCTGGTTTCTTTAACCACCTTTTGGTCTATTTTTAGATATTTTTTTTAATTTTTAATAATTAATCAGTTGAATTCATTTTACCCCTATATGTATATATATTATTGATATAATATTAATAACAACTTTAACGCAAATTAGTACTCATGCAAAAAGAAAAGGCTGAGCAGCTTTAGAAAGTTCATCTAGATTGTGAATGTCAACATTGTGAATGAAGCTCTCAGCCATTCTGTCTAAAGAGTATAGGATTGTCTTATATCGACTAGTCTAATGTTTTGTTTGCTGATTAGAAAGGTCCTCTATCCGCACTGACACCAAAAGACGATAATCCAAAATCCATAAAAACGCCCTTAAAAGCACAAAGAACAGAAGTTGGGGGCAACGTTAACATTAATCGCAACATCCACAAAGAAGCGCTCAACGCGACTGTGACGTGTTTCCTCCGAACCAGTCGAGTCACATGGACCTTTCTTTGTCGGGCAACCGCCCCAAACTACGAGTCACAACCTGCTGAGCTGACTGCAGTCGGCGCAGTATGCGGGAAATTGTTCGGCCTGTCGGGAAACTCGGCTGACGAACTCCAATGGCATTTTTATGATGCGACGTCCGCCAGTCTCACCTTAAAAGAGGCGTAGACGCTGTTCAAACTCGACCCTTACGAGTCACTGGCTTTGTGCTTTGTTTGAAATGTGGTATGAGGAGTGGGAGGGAGGTCTGGAGGTCAGGTGGGCCACCTGTCGGCAGTAAGCTGAGCATTTGGCTTCAGCTCTTCCCCTCTGTACCTTTCTCTCGTCCAGAACCTACATCTCTATTTCTTCCCGATTTTTCCGATCTCCCTTCTCTCATTTGTTGTTTCACTCATCTCTCAGCGCCGTGACGCTCTTTCATCTTCTCTCCGACATCCGATCGCCCTGTCGCTCTCCTCCCGCCCTCCCCCCTGTCCCCCCTCGCTCTCTCTGCTATGTTATACACACTATTTGACCTTTAACCCACGTGCCCTAATTCCAGCTCACATTCTGTTAAAGCTTCCATCCATATCTCACACCCACCTGACATGAACCCGCCGACCCGCATCCCAGAGGCCCGATGGATTTCATCACCTTGTCACCTTGAGCTCCATATTTGAGGAAATCTTTTGGTACGTTGTACATTTTATTATAATTTATTTTAAAGTGTATTTTTTATTATTATAACCCTAAAAATACTCCTATTAAAATGTGTAAAAACCGATGGAAAAAGTCCTGTTCCTCCCGCCACTCAGCCTCCCTTTGTGCCGAGATGCTTCCAGTCACATTGTCTTTGTGTGTGTGTGTGTGTGACTCGTGTGTCAGCACCGTGTTGTGTGTCTTTCAACGCCGGTTAATCCGGTCCGCACCTGCCGTGCTGTGGGAATAGAAGTCACAATGCAGTGGCTGCCCTCCGTCCGCGTTATGTGTTCACCTGTCTGACATTTAGTCCAATCTTGTGACCATCCTTTTGTGTTCCCCGCATCGCGCTGGAAGGTTAAATGATGCTGATCGGCGGCGACAGACAAACATCGGCGTCAGAGGATTTGCTTACCGACCGGCCGACGGCCTCTTCAGCTCAGAGCGAAGGGAAAGTGATTTCCCCCCGTTTGCTCCCTGTGACCCATTTTAAACCTGCTGCAAATAAATCAGAGAAACACTGCGATGAATGACTTGCTTACTTTCTCCGTGTGTGTGTGTGTGTGTGTGTGTGTGTTTCTATTTCTGTCGAGTGCAAGGATGTAAAGACCCAGAGAGAAAACTGCCCCCCCCCCCTCATCTGTGTGCTTTTTCCTTTTTCTGCCTCTGTGAGAGTATGTGCAGTTTTTTTTTTTTTACGTGTGCGTGTTTTTTAGTGGATGCGACGTTTTTATTGCTTGTTAGTGGAGTTTTTGTGTGTGTGTGTGTGTGTGTGTGGCTGCAAATGTGGTTTGATGGGTCTTCTGCTCTCTTTGTCCCTTTGTTTATTCAGAAAGACTCACGTGAATGCCGGATCCTTTCAGACCCTCCTCTTCACATTTCTCTGACAGCAGACACAACGAGAGCCCATTAACATTCCCAAACAGAGAGACCGCCGCTCTGCTGGTGCTAACGGACGCTGCTTCGACTGTCCGAGGCTGTTACATTATTTCACCCTTGTTTTTTATTGAGTTTGTTACAGCGAACAGGAAGTTAAAAATGCAGCAAATCATCACAACGCTAGAATTTAATAATGAAAAAGAAGCGGTCGGTGACAGACTGTGACCTCCTGCTGGAAAAAGTGACGCCACCTGAGCGTCTGAGCCCGAGAGAACAGGCGCGCTCTGTTTGGGCCTGCTGACGCTCTGCAGTCGCACGAGGTCTGGTCGAAGGTCACAGGACTCCCAAAGGCTCTTCAGTCCCAAAGGGGACTTTGCTTGAACCTGAGCAGCCATGACCCCGACCCCCCCACCCCCCTCCTCTCCCCCAGCGGAGCTGGTAAGCTGCACGCCACCCGGTGGAAAGGCGTCAGCTGACAGCGCTCGATTGCGGGGACAGCTGCCCCCAAAACGTGAAGCGAGAGGAACCCTTCGATGCAAAACATATTATAAATGAAATATACAGAATGTGCATTTACAAATACTGGTCTGAGGTGATGTTTACAGGTTTGTTTACAGGTCAAATACTAATAATAGTAGCAGAGTCCTCAAAACTGCACTAATTATACTGAATTGGATTAAATAAACTTGATGAATTCAATGGGAGCGTTTCTCCTGCCTCGGGGGGCCTGCGTCTCTTATCAGTTTTACCTTTGCGCTTCTGTGGATCTACTTGCATCTTAAACCACCTCTAATTAGCCTTAACAGCTTTACTGCTGTGCAGAACTAGTTTCCAGTGTTCATCCACCTGTTCTGAACTCACCAGACGCAGAGGGTCGGACTGCTTCTGTTACTGGTGGATGAGAACGTTTTCACAGGGATTTGGTCATGAAGCAAAGGATAGGACCGTTAATAGGACGCGTTGGGCTCCATTGATATCGCTACAAAATGTCATCGCAATGCACCCATCAATGTCATCAAGCTTCTTACTCACTTTTTTGTCTTTGGTTAATATATTGGTGCAGTTAATGGAACTAGTCATTTGTTTAGAGAGAATCCGACGTATTTGTGTACGATGCTTTTAAGTAAAGTCCAGAGTTAATTTAATGTGTAGGAACTGGACTTCCACATGGAGAAATATTAATATCGTTTTTTTTAAATATGAGGTGTGGTGTCCCGCAGAGAAACATGATCTTCTGTGTTTTCGGGTCAGTGGAGTAAATATTTCCGTGCTGTTTGACCTTTACGTCGCGAGCCAGCATCATCACAATGACGCACAAGCTGCTGACACAAACACAAAACACACACACAGACACAAATCTACAATTCTTGTCCGTTGTAAAACATACTTCACACTACAGATTTCATTGTTCTTTGTCTCCCCCAGCATCTCGGCGCTCTTATCAGTGGCCACTTGGACTAATGCGGTTTACGTGGAGGTTTGTGAACAAATGGAACCCGCGTCTCTGGTTCTGCATGAGCAGCAGCGGCCCACGTGCTTCATCCCATTAGAGTGCTGCTGACTGCAGGTCTTACAGCAGCGGACTTTATGACCAACAACACGCCGTTGGACATTCTTTTTTACTGTGTTATGCAACGGAACATTTTATGAAAGAAGCTCTCGGCCCAGCGGCGAGCTGCTGGGCAACAATCCCTCGGTCCGCCTCCATCCGGTGCACAAAACAGACTTAACGCTCTGCATGTAAGTGATGCTGCAGCACAGGACGCTGTATTTACACCTGCACCTGAGGATTCCTCTGGTCCTTGTTAAATCCAGAAACACGGACGCTTACGTCACGTGTGATGTTCTGCGGTTCCCTCTACGGTTCCTCGCTGCACAGTTAAAACTGACATAGGCCCACGTTCCCAAAGCCACTTTAAAACGTCTTCTTTTTCTGCAGCAGCTGCGGTACGTTTAGTATTTTGGAGCTAATCTGGTACCTGAAACGGCGCTTTGTACCCAAATAGGATGTCGAGGCCCGAGAGCACAAACCACATGCAGCCCTGCTAACAGGATCTCCACTCAAAAGCTGCTTCACCACCTCCTCTGCCCGACTCTCTCAAAGGCAAAAGATTTCAAAGACTTTTGATACCGAAGCTCCAATTAAATCGTAAAATATATTAAAGAAACACAGAGAAGCACAACTGTGAAATATTGGGGCAACCCTGGAATTAACTAAAGTTTTTGCAAAATAATGTATTGCAAATCGAGATGACAGATTTTCTCTTCACCCTGGTTGATAATTTGCATTTTACCGTTGGAAAATGGATTCAGCACATCCGCCACTCAAAAAGTACCTGCAAATGCTTGTTTGACAGAGAAAATGGCGCATTCGTCATGAAGAAGCACCTGCTCGGACTCTTGAAAGGCTCGATGGGATCGATACAGGACGATCAATTGAACCAACCAAACACACCGCAACACCTCTCTGCTGACGGCTTGTCTCTCTGGTCACGTGCCACAGAAAGAGCTTCCAAATGACCTTTCAGCTGAGACAACATGCGAAACACACATTATAAACACAGACACACACATGGTCAAAGGGGACATGTGGCCTTGTGAAGACCAAAAAAAACACACAAACATGTTTAGGTTCTTCATAGTAAAAATGTATTTGTTTCATGTTAAAAACGATTGCACCGTGATCATTGATTACAAATCCACATTGAGCACTATGTTGCACTTTTTATTCCCGCATTGTTGCACAAGTAACTCACCCGAAGGAAAGTTAAACTAAGGCAAGCGTCTTGTTTAATTTTTTAACATGTTTAGCCGTTGATTGTGGTCCCGTCCTGCTGGAACAGACCTGCTAACTCTGCTAGCTCGCCGTAGTTCAGCGGATTAGCCAAAGTTAGCAGTGTTTTTTTCTTGCTCTTTCGTTTTTTTTTATAACTTTTTTACGCAACATTCTTTCTTTCTACCTTTGATTTCCTTCTCTCTTTCACGCACAGACACACACGCACACACACACACACACTCACAGGATACTCTTTTCTGTTCACATACTTCCACACTTTGCTATGGCATTCTTGTAGTTCTTTTGTGGTGGTCCAAACTTCATTTCACCTTTTTTAGTGAACAAAAACAGTAAATTTGGCTTAAATAACTCTGAGTCGCTTGAGTGGCTGCATCTCACAGAGGTGGGCTTGTTTTGGTGACCTTGCGATCTCTGCGCGGCCAGTTTCTGCCCTTTTATTCGCGTCGGAACACGATGCTCCCGTCATCCCGGCCTACATGAATGTTTGACATGAATGTTTGACTGGACTGCGAGCCACACGCACCTCGGGGCAGGGTTGGGCGTTTGGGGGACCGAAATCCAATCGTTGGCAAAGTTTCTTTTGAATTAGCTCCAAAAACGTCAAGAGGTAAACAAAGCAGGGAGAAGGAAACGAGAGTTTCGCCTACAGAAAGACGGAGGGAAGGAACGCCATGAGGATGGCGGGTCGGAGAGATCGTGGCTGGTTCCAGTGATGTATCAGGAAATTACAAGTACTAATGGAATGTATCAGCCAGCAGGTGGAGAGTTGGGTTTTCACAATGAAGCAGTGGATCATCTTTTTCATCTTCACCACAAAATAAAGAAAAACACAGTTTGAAGTGTCGGTCTGACTCACCGCTGAAGATCCACAGTGATGAAAACACAAGGAATGCATTGACAGTAAATACTTAAACGTGAGCGATGTGTGTAGTGTCATGCCCGTAGATGAAGAGTTAAAACTAATAAAACAGGGATTTGGAAGCTTAATGGCCGTCCTGGTCCGTCCTGAGGCCTTTCCTTTGTGCGTGCCACAGGAAGGGAGGGAGCTTTCTTCCTGCTCACTTGGAATCTCTGCACATCGGCGTGGAAGATTGAAACGAGTCAGTAAATCGCTGCGAGCATTTGAGGGGCTTTTTTTCCTGCTCTCATCTTCATTCCAAATATACAAAAAAAAAACGAGGGCTTTGCAATGTGTTTGCTGTTAAAGTGTCTCTTCCATTACAGAGTCTTCGAAGATGGAGGTTTTAATGATTCCAAATGGTCTGCATGGCTGACTGCTGCATGCAGGCGTGCATCAGGTAGGTCAATATGAGCCGACCAGCTGACGATTGGTCACATTGGTTTGCCTGAATTCGTGATTTTTTTCCATTTTTTTACATTTGTTTCACTTTTATGACTTGGACAGACGGCTACTAACGAGTAATACTACTAATTCTGCTTTTATGGGTTTGTTTTATGTTCATTGGGAAAGTAAAAATGAATAACCAATAATAAAAAAGAGAAAAGGGGTGACTTGTTGAAAGGTGTGAAGTTGGTGAAAATGGCAAAAATAAATAGAAAATTATTTCACTTTTTTTTACTTTTATTTGCATATTAAATGTTATTACACATTAAAGTACATTCATAAATTTCTAGCACAAATATAAACATTTCTTCCTGCAGGGGAAATACATCACACACACCTTCAATTCTTCATGTTGAGAATCTCACTCGCAGCCACTCATACCGTACCCTCATCACATAATTGCACTTCTAAAAACAGGCCAATAGAAACATTCTTCTTCATTTCTTTTATCTCGACATACTTGTCCCATCCAAAATCTCCAAACGTCGTCCTCGTTAGAGACCAAAAACCCGCGGGGTCTCTCTCCCGACACCACAGTTCCTCGAGAGACCTCAAACTTACATCTTCCAAACACTTTCATTTCATCGTGTGCAATTTACATGCAGGGAAAGAAAAGGTCGCATGGCTCAACGTTTGAAGGCCATTTGAAATCAGTTTTTTCAAAGTGAAAAAGGTTAGTGTGCAATATTCGTTAGAAATTAATCAATTTAGTTGATTTTCCATTAGTTAGAAGTATTGCCATGCACTCCCTGTACTTCAATATGAAGGACTTAATCCGCATCACCATTTCCACGTTTACAGACATCACATTCACAGGGACATCGCAATCAGTGCTTGTTTAACCGCAGGCCCTTCAGAGGGGGCTCAACATTTTGTAGTGGGCTGTACACATTGTCTGCATTTTAGTGGGCGGGCGCTCTGGGAAGGCACGTTAATATTTTACAGAAGAGCAGAATGTGAAAAATTACAAAAAAACGATTCTCCCATTAATTTGTCCTTCAACCCCATTTCACGAGGTCTCAGAGGCCAAAAATGTCCACGGTACAACAGGAAGCAGGTCAGTTGGGCACGTTGCAGTGAGGTTTAGGACTGATTTGTACACTTCCTCTGCTAAAAAAGAAAAAGCAGAGGTTCTTCGCTTCAGTTTCGCTCCTGGCCGAAGGAACCAGCCGTTTCGCACAGCTGGTTTCCCCCCCCCCTCGCTTCGCTTTCACCAATAGGGCACGACGTCGTCGACCCGGCCCCAGCTCTGCCAGCCAGGAAACAGCCCATTAGACATACGCGGACTGCCGAACTGGTCGTACTCCATCTCCAGCACCTTCAGGCCCCCGTGTTTGTGCCCCGACGCCTGCTTCTGCTCAACAGAAGCCGGGGCCGTGCCAGCGTTCGAGCCCTGCCCGTTGCCCCCGCCGTGCTTCAGCACGTAGTTCCTGCCGTCGTTATTGTCCCAGAAGGTCTGACCCTGGGATTTGTAGCAGATGCAGAACTCGACGCGGTTCTGCGGCGAGATGTGGGCGGGCAGCTCCAGCACGAAGGCGAAGGTGTCGGAGTCCTGGCAGCTGTAGACGTTGTTCATGAAGGTGCACTCGACGTCCGCGAAGCTGCCCCACGAGTCGAACGTGGCGCGCAGCTGCACCGACTTCTCGAAGCCCGCGTTGCGCACCTTGACGGTGCCCGTCAGCGAGCGCTCCTGCAGCGAGCAGCTCTCCAGGCACACCGAGTTCTGCATCAGGCGGTTTCGGAAGTCCAAGTAGTCGGCGGAGGGCTGTTGGAAGTCCAGTTCCAGGCTGCGCGTCGTGCTGATCCGGAGGTCCATCGTGGCCGTTTCCAGGTCCGCCATGTCGAACTGCAGCACCTCGCCGCCGCCGCCGTTGTTCTTTTGATACGGCTCGTCGTCGAACTTGGAGAAGACGTGGATGGCGGTGAGGGACATGCCCTTCGTGTCGGCGAACACCACCTTCTTCTTGCCGGCCCGGCCGTCATCCTCGTGGTCCGCGGCCCTCTGCAGGGTGCTGAGACACGGCCGCAGGGGCTTGTAGTGCCTCTGCTTGGGGCCGCGGCCGGCGGACTGGTTGACCCGGTTCTTGGTCCTCTGAAGCTCGTCGTAGGAGCCGAAGAAGCCTCGGAGGGGAGGCGGAGAGTGGCTGATGTAGAACCTCATAGCCACGTCCATGGGCATTACTGGGCCAGGCATTGCTGATGGACTGAAACTCAGCAAACTGAGGGAGGGGGAGGGGAGGGGAAGAGAAGAGGGGAGGTGGTGTGAGATGGAGGGAGGGAGGGAGATATAGAAAGAGAGAGGGGGGAGGGTTTAGAACGGTGACCTGACTTTTCTGACTTCACAAAAAGCCGTGTTTCTGCGCTTCCTTGGATGCAACTTGACATTCCGCAACGACCCAAATGCCACAACTTTGCCATTTTCATTTCCATGAAAAGTTTCCATTTCGTTGCTTCCTTATGATGAAGATTAAATCTAAACTAGTCTCGAGATCTAAATAATTCACGCGAAAACTTTTAAAGATGTTTTAGGCCTTTTCTATGTTTCAGCATGACATACGTCATTTCTTCAACAACAACAAAAATAGCCAAACACGTTCTCAGCCTTACCTGGCAGCACTCATCGAAAGGAATCCAAGGAGGAAGAGTTTAAAAAAGAAAACTTTCCTGTTCCTTTTGACTGGTGGCAGTGTTTCTTAAAATGTCATACTGTCGTCACGCCTCCCTTTTTCTTCCGCCTCGGCCCGGCTCTCTCTGCCTCGCACAGTGCGCTGCTTCTGCCCGCCGCTCGGGGATTTTTCAACCGCTACATAGAGACCGTTTGCATGCGCCGTCACGGGGGGCTCTCCGAGCAGCCAATGAGAAGGCTCGCGGAATCCTCTGCCAACCAATCGGCGCAGGCGGAGGCTGGCTGCCGGCCAGCTGATAGGGGGGGGGAGTGTCGACTGCATGGTGCCTCGTAGCTGGGATGCCGCGAGGCTGTTGCCTCAGCTGCTATTTGAGAAGCACGGTGGACCCCTGCTGGCGCTGCAGGTGACCTTCGCTGTGCTGCAGGAGCCCTGCGCCCCCCCCCCCGCCCCCCCCCCCCCCCCCCCCCCCCCCGCCCCCTCCCCCCCACGTGACCCCGCAGCTGGACTATTTCTGTCCCAGTGACTTTGCTGAAAGCAAACTGGCGCATCAAAAACATGATTGTGCTAGTTTCTAAAAACCAATTTATTTTTTGTTTGCGTGATTGAATATTCTGAGCCTTTTCTTTGGATTGTTTAGTTGCCCAAAAACACAGTAAAATGATGACGATAATAATGCAATAAACGTCATCCGTAGGCAGCTCAGACGTCTGGTTAATCTGTTTCTATCCCTTCTTTCTTTCTCTCTTTAAATATGAACTCTTTGATTTTACGGCCTTCAAATCTTATCTTAAAAATATCCAGGTCATTCAATGCCCCTGTGTGCCTCTGGATTAGCATCCAACGTGCCACTTTCGCGTGTTCATAAAAACCACCGACGTGTCTGTGAGTAGAAGGATTCAACGTGGCCTCGGGATTGCATCTGAAAAAATGTCATTTAAAACCAAGTTTTCAACCCGCGACACACCTCCATGTCGAGACGCAGTGACGTCACGGCGACCTCTAGCACTTCTCATATGGCTCGTCGTACCTGCACATTGCAGCAGGTAATGTGTCTCATAAAAACGTTGTGAAACGTCATGTGATCACATTTGCTGACTTATCTAATCTCAAAGGTTCTTTTCTTGGTGTCAGGTGTGATTATCAGGACCTTTATGGCCCCCCGCCCCGACTCTGAAGAGGTCAGGTCACCATTTGTTGTCCACGCGCTGTATCTGAGGCAGGCAGGCATTTCAACAGTTTAGTGGAGAAAAGGGTTTGTAAATGTTTGTTGTTGCTTGTTTGCTTTTTTTTCTTCTTTTTTCTGCCGCTGCAGTCGATAGAGTTAAAAGTCAAAAATTGGCCCTATCAGTCACGTAGTCCCGGCATGCGGAGGTGTTAACCCCGCAGACTTGGCACACCCGAGCTCTGTGGGGAAATGAGGTCAGCTCTGCCCACACATGCACTTTGAAACAGCACAGTGAATCAATCAATTCAACTTCATTCTAGACTCGGTGTCCAGATCCGCCCGGTGAGCAAACGGCTCTGAAACAAAACCGAAAAAGTACGAACGGAAACCTGGCGATGAAACAGCCCGGCGCACGGAGGCCAAGCCGGGACTGGCAGCGCGGAGCAATCCTTCATAGGACGGTTTAGAAAGTATTGACCCCCCCCTCCCCCGCAGCCCTGAAACATTCCCCTGCCAGTCCCAGACATGAAGTGTTATCTAACATCCATTTACATACAAGCTCACAGTGTGTCGTAAGCTTTTCTTGTCCTTATCTGAGGCCCATTGACACACACACACAGATTGCGTTAACCTCTGGGGCTCAGGTGGTCTTGAAATAATCAGGAATCCGTGGTTATCTGACGGCGAGAGAGAGACGGCGCGTGAAGCGGCCCGTTATCAGCGGCGGCGTTACTCCAACGCCGGAGGACGACCCTCATGGTCTGTCTCGTGGTTCTGTCCGATGAGGGCCCAGAAACACACACAAGCACAATCCCAGACACAAAGAAGAGGTTTAAAGACGGGTACATTACTGCCTCCAAAACAAAATGGTATCAGTTTGCCACGTTTGTGGTTGACAGAAGCTTAACTTATTTCACACTAGCAATGGATGCAAAATGTTAATTGTGCATTTCAGAACGGTAAATCATTAACATCCTACCGGTGAGCATTTCCACATCTTACATCAGCCTGCTGACATTCAATATTTCACTTGTCCTGCTCACACCGTGTGATGGTGCAAATAGGCCGGCCTGACGGGAGCGGTCAACGAGTGGCCCGACACGTTGAACTCGTTTAGCTCCCCTGCGGTCGATGAGAAGGAGGCCAGGAGTCACCTGCCTCGTGTCAGTAGGCTTTTTCTGCAGTGATCCAGCAGTGGCCTCTGCTGGGGGGGATCTTAAGAATTAACACTTAATACTTGTTAATAACATTCGAATCATTTGGCAAATTAAATACCCAATTGTATCTAAAGTGAGGTCAGGTACTGCTTAATACTTGTTATTTATTCTGGGTTTATTAAACGGGATGATGACTGACATTCTGCACGTATGACCCTTTTCCAGCAGAGGGCAGCAGAGAACCGCTGAATCAAGGACTCAATGGAATCGAAGATCGCAGATCGAAACCCCTCCAGCCAATCAAACGGGAGGAATCAGATCGGGGATCAGCAGCTCTTTGGTTTTGTTGTAAGAAGAAATTAAAATGTTTGTCCTCTCAAACCAAACTTATAAATTGACACATTGATTGACGTCAGAGATTTATGACATTTTCTCTTAAACTCTGTCTTCATTCATTGATGGTCAAACATCAAGGGCAGGCACAGTGTAACTTACAGCATCTCAGTCAGTGAGCAAGTGATGTTGTGTTCTTGTAGATGTGGATCACGTGTTTCTAGTCATGATAAAAAAAGTCTGATCAGCTGATATGACGTTTGGTTTCAGATCCATGCAGTCTGCGAACTCAAAAAACACGGTGCAACCACGAATGAGCTGTAACTCTGGGACTGCGTTTCTTAAAAGATGCTCAAGTGTGCTGTTTCCCACAAAGGTTTGGCGCCTTCGGCCCAGTAGAACCCAGCGTTCGTTTGAGAATGTGCTACGGGGGCTCACGGCCCACAATGACCAAAGGACTGGGGGGGGGGGGGGGGGGGAATGAAGACGGTGGAGAAAAGCTGAGGAATAAAAGCAGAGGCAGGGAGCCGCCAGCCCCTCGCTGTGCCCGAGTCCCTGCAGGCAGAGCGCCAGCGTCCGTCATGGGGGGGTCTTAGTGTCCGGATCTATGGAGCATCTGAGCCGTGCTGCTCCCTGCTGTGCGTATGTGTGTGCCTGTGTGCGTTTGTGTGTTGCATTGGGACAATCAGGTGAGCGTGTTGATGCACAGAATGTTACAGAAAATGGATGGATGGATGGATGGAGAGAGTTCAGACGTTGCTGTTTCTTTCTTTCTGTCATTCATTCTGATACGTTTAGAAGCAGAGGGCGATCGGCGTTGTGCCGTTCTAATGGGAAATACACACAGAAATTGGGGAAAGTTCCCTTTCCACCTCGAGATTTTGAGTTCAATTTCAACCACTGTGAAATCAAAACGTGATGCTTATTCTAAGTGATGCTCTAGGCCTGACTGCACGAGTCCTGTGTTAAAAACATGAAGTAGCACCTCAGAACATTAAACCAATAACCTGTGGGAGCGTCTCTACTCAGCAGTAGGCTACTCTGAGTTCTGACAAACCGGTTGATGCGGATGACTAATTGCGCATTCAAAGCTTGATAGCTTTTGAAATAAACTAGTTGACGCGGTTCCAACATTTCTATAACAGGGACCTCGGCCCCCACGGGGCCGCTGGGATTCAGTAATAATTGGCACCCGCTGTGTCATACGCCTCCTTTTAACAAATTGCAGGCTACACTGGGCTATAGATCCGGCAAATTGCCACAGAAACCACTTCATCGCACACACACACACACACACACACACACACACACACACACACACACACACACACGTAAACACAAGCCGCCTTTTGAGGCGTTGTCATGGTAACGGCTGAAAGGTATCCAGGCTCTCTGAATCGCCAGTTCCCTCCGTCTCTCCTTTGGACGCGTTGGGCTGGAAAGTGAGATGTTCTGCAATCAAAGCTCTCCGTCAGGCCGCGTTGAACCTGCACCTTAAACGCCGGCATGCACACGTGTTTGACGTAAAAGCAACGGGCCTGCCAGGTGCCGCAGTGAGCTCCCGCTCCGCTGGGAAGGTGGGAGTTCTCTCTCATTTATTGTTGCGCACTGTTTTCAGTCGCTCGCACAGCAGAGCAGCAAAGTGCAGCCGCAGACCAACGGAGGAGCCGGATAAGGGAAAGTTCAGCTGCTCTTCAACTCATTCAACCATTTTAATTTGTGTGTTGTTTCATTGACATTTATTTCCTGTGTTTTTCAATAGCAAGGCAGAGCTGGAAAATCATTTATTCTTTATTTTTTATTAAAGAATTCCAGGAACAATGTTAAGAACTTTTTTTAGGTAAAAAAAAAAAGGCTGCTTGAGTCGAGCTGCCGCAAATCACATTTAACAGATTGTTCGTACAGAGCAGTTTCACAAAGTTTACAGAAAATATTAACTCCACACCACGAAAATAAGATAGTAATCAATACTATTATCACCAGAGATGATCAGTCGTTGATTGATTGATTGATAACTGAAACACTATTTTTATTAGTTATATGGAAAGTTCAAAAGTTACACAGTTGAAACAGCTCAACTACAATGTAGACACAACAACACATCCTAAAGTTAAAAACGCTAAATTAACACAACACCAAAGTTAATTTAGTCCCAATGATTCCATGTCCTCCTTCTAAGTATTGCTTATGGATTTAAATCAGCAGATGGCGTGTGCGAGGACTTGGAGGAACATTCAGTGAATCATGTCTTTTGTTTAGTATTTGTAGGTTTATTATAATTGTTTTTGTACAGTTCGGAACTTCTTCGTTGACCTTCCGCTTTTACTTTGTACTCAATCAGCTTAGTGGAGTGAAAAAGAAAATCTCTTACAAACGAGCTGCCTGGTGTTTTCCTGCATTCATTCTGTTTTCGCACCATCAAACGTGTCACAAAGTGAGCTTCGCGTTCCCTCAACGAGTTTCACATCAACCCTCAAAGAACTTGACGAAGAAGGAGCAGACGGAGTGCCACCCGCCGTTGCAGTAAGTCTGCACGGGCGCCATGTCGTTCACCACTCCTTCCTCGTCGAACCCCATCCAGTCCTCCTTCTTTTTCTCCTCCTCCTCCTCCTCCTCTTTGTTCTTCCTCCTCTCCGCCTTCCCGGCGTCCGAGCTTCGGCCGGCCGGCGGTGCTCTCTTCTTCCCGCCCTTCCGCTCCTCGTCTCCGCTGCGCTGGGCCAGCTTCATGTGGGCCTCGGCGGGGGCCTTCTTGCAGGTTTTGGCCTTCAGGACTTTCTCCCCTTCGCATGCGTTCTGCCTCTTCTTCAGCTTCCCCACCAGCTGCTTCCAGTACTGGCTGGACTTCACCCCGTAGGCCTGGCAAAGGTCGGGTTTGCCGGCGTAGCGACACCAGTACCTGGAGGAGGGGGAGATGAATGGAACGTTTTTTGGATGTTATTTAAACAACCCACTTGTGTTTTCTGAATGGCTTCAGACAAACCACGCAGAACTTTGTGCCAGATGTTTCTCAACGATGAGCTCAACAACAGACAACCACGCACGTTATCCTCTATTTCCTGAGGCTACATTGTAGCCTTCTGTAAATTGAGAGAAAAGGGACTGGTGGCTGGAGAGCATACAGACAAAACCGAGTGTCCAATATCTGTATTTTTATTTGCTAACTGCATTGGCTGTTAACCTGGCTGTTTGCTTTCCATCCCTGTTGCCCTGCTTCATCAACCTGAACCCGTCCACGTCAAAAGATGTGAACCTCCACGTCGCCACGCTGTTGGGACTTTGTGTCCAACAGCATCGAACCGGAACAGATTGTCCAACTGAGTCCGTCTAACCATCAACGCGCGTCCCGTTCATCCCACGTTCGGCAGTTCAGTCCAGAATCATTCAAATCACTGCGGGAACGATTTGAACAATGACTGACATTCTCCTTGAACTGTTTAAAAAAAAGACACTTTCACGTTTGACCTCTTGCCGTCGTGCGTCCCCCTCACCTTTGCTGGACTCCCAGGGTCTCGGCGCTGCAGTTCACCAGCAGGCGGACCAGGCCCTCGCCGGACGTCTGCCAGGTGCAGCTGTGGCCCTCCTTGGTGGTCAGCTCCCCGGAGCCCGGCACCGAGCGGTTCCTGGCCCTCTTGGCCGGCTGGGGGGACGGCGGCGGTGGCTGCCGGGGTTTGTCCGCTTTGCCTTCGCCGGGCTGCCGCTTGGCCTCCGTGGCGGCGGGGAGGCCGAGGAGGAAGAGGAGGACGAGGAGGAGGAGACTGCACGGCAGGACGCTCATGGTGACTGGAGACGTGTGCACACAGAAGTAAGAGATGAGAAATGAGAGCATTTTTTTTATTAATATTCCGTACTCTGGATTCAGGACATTGTGGAGACCGAAAACCAAAGCATCAGTTAAAAACAACTACAACATTTTCAGCCTACATCTCTCACTGGCCGAGTACCAGGCAGTGCCGGCCCAAGCCTCTTGGGGGCCCTAAGCAGAATTTTATTTGGGGGCCCCCCTTCCAACACGCACAGTCACCTGCGCTAGAAGATTAGTGGCACAAATGTCACGCTATACTGTTATAGCGAAAATTATAAACAAATACAGTGAGGTTATAATACAAAACTAAGCCAGGGGGCCCCAAGCAGCCGCTTAGTTCGCTTATGCCTTGGGCCGGCCCTGGTACCAGGCAAACTAAACCAAACATGAAGGTTAGATTAAATGCATTCATAAAAGGCATCTCCAGTGCCGGGTGGAGCCATCTCAAGTCCTTCAAGTCCAGGTTGTTGTTGTTGTTGTTTTTTGTTCATGCAAATCGGTACCCGAGAGGGTGAGAACGTCAAAGAAAGGCGCAGCATGAGAGAGTTAAACGTTGTTAGAAGTCACACAATGAGGCCGGAGTGGGGGGCGGGAGTCTCTGTCGTCGACTTATTGAAAGTCAGCCAAGCGTCAGAAACACTCCCCCAAGAAGCCCCAGACCGGACACGCTGCTGAGGAGCTACACTCACATCAATAATTCATTCCTATGGATTGGTCTCATGGGGAAAAAAAGCAAATAAAAAAACACTGGGAAACACAGAGATAGATGATGTTGTTTAAGATAAATATTTTAAACAGAAAAAAAGCATTAAAAACGAAATACAATATTGATTTTAGCAAAGTTAGTTCTCTGAGCAAACTGGACGTAGTCAGTCAAAATGAAAAGAACGTGTCTTCTGCGCGCGGTTGATTACTCAGGTCGTGTGTTTAACTAACTGCCTTTGCAATCAACACAGTAAGCAATTAAAGTCTGCATTAATGAGCGTGCGTATTAATGAGCCTGCGGGTCTGTGCATGAGCGCTGAACAGGCTGCGTCCGTTCACAATGTGGGCAAACAACGGGAACAGGTCGCGAGGAGCCGTAATCATTCACGTTAATGTTTGTTTAAATGAGGTTGATATTTAAATCAGTACTTTATGCTCCAGGGCTGAGGGGGGTTTTGTTTTGTTTTGCCGATATCCAAAGCGCTCTCACAACCAAGGAGAGTATGAGTATTAAATATAACTAATTTATTTATCTATATTTGGAAAGAAAAAAACGGAGAAAAAAATATGCATCCTGATCCCAGAGCTCTTTGCTGCTCATTGTCCCATTTTAAAAGCCTATATTTAATTGATTAAATCAATTTTAATCAGATTGACGCAATGACGTGTTCATTTTTGCACAATAACAAAGCCACTGTTTGTGATTGTATTATGAGTGAGTGACATAATCAGACAAAATATAAAAGTTGTACGTTTCCCAATTAAACGTCAGTGAGGAACATAAAACTAAAATGCCCTAAAATCTGCTTAAGTCAAGGCCACTTGCCAAATAAACACCTTATGCAATCACATTTTCTTGAATACCGCTCATTCATTAAAGTTACATAACCACTTTGCTATTATTGAGTTTACAAGACAACCGGCAAGGTTTCTAATTTATCTCCATGCGGCACACAGAAAAACACATTCCGCCCGAACTGCTTTGTGCTTCATGCTACAAGTACCAAGGGCACCGTAAACATCACAACACAACACGAGCAATTAAGTGTTGCTTTTCGTGCGTTTTCGTTGTTGTTTTGTTGTTTGTAGAATGTCATTTTGGGTCTAAATGCCGCTCTCCAACGGCGTCCTCAGTGCTCGTCACGCCAGGTGTTCCTGCAGCTGCAGCCGCCGCGACATGTGAACCAGCGCGACGCATAATCCCCCGTCTAGACACACCGATTGGGCGGCGTGCGTTGTTGAACGCGGGTCTCTCGCTCTGTAAACAGACGGCCGTGTATTTAGGCCACGAGCTCGTGTGCTTTGTGTCAGAGGTTGCGTGGGCCCCCTGAGGCCCCCGAGGCCACGCCGGCGTGCCGCTAGCCCCCGAGCGCTGTTAGCCAAAAGTTTGGCCTAATAAAGCGACGGATAAACACGTTTCTGATTTTTACGAGGCTGATTTTTAAAAGCTGCGGTTTTGTTTTTTTCATATTATTCATAAATATTTGATGTTCATCTTAAAATGAAAATAAATTGTAATTTCCTCCCGGCAGTGTGAAACGGCTTTCAGCCGCTGCATTTTCCTGGGAGGTGGAAAACAAAGACACGCAGCAGCAAAACAAAAATAATCTCTGCCCCCCCACTCCTGCAGAAAGGCCCCCTCATCAACAAGTCAACACAATGTCTCCCCTTTGTCTCCCACGCTCTGATATCTGCTCCGACCACTTTAGGAAGACGCAGAGAAGCAGGCTACAGTTTAGTGTCCGGGGTTCGTTGTTCAGTGTGAGCGGAGGCCCGGTGTTCTTACCATGTGACGTTCCACGCCTCAGAGTCGCTGTGGGAATGTGAGGACCACAAACAAGAGGGGAGAGCAGGAGGATAAAGGAGGGGGGGGACTATACGAAGAATTGCCCACCCCAAAAGCACCTCCCACATTCCCCCCTCCCGACAAAACCCTATACATGTGTGTGTGTGTGTGTGTGTGTGTGTGTGTGTGTGTGTGTGTGAGAGGACAAAGGTTTTGCACTCTGCGAGACACTGATGACACCTTCAGGGTTCTGGATGCTTCGGTGTCGTTCATCTCCACAACAAAATGCTTCTTAATAAGATTCTGCATAAATGTTTCAAGATTTGAATTAAAAAGTTGAAATGAATGTGACAAAACCCTGCTTGTCGTCTAAAGTTGGTGTAGACATGAAGGCATCGTGCTCGTTTTGAATCCAGACATGAACAGTGTATGTATTGAAAATTGCTCCGTGTTGATCACACAGTGTTTGGCGCGTCTGGTTTTCAGTGGGCTTCATGAACAAAGGGTCCATTGCAAACCGCGAGCAGATGTTGGGACCATAGACAGCGATAGAGATGCACAAGATGTGGTCGCCAATGAGCCGTTGGGGTGAAGAGCAGTAGATGGCTTCGTGATGAATGCGGTGGTGTCGTGATGTGATCAGGACGGACGCCATCAGGAAGTGGCATTCCGTGAGTGACGAGGCCAGTCAGATGGCCGCGGTTGACGCGTTTGTCCTGAATGGGATTGTGCAACGAGCTCCTGCAGAGCCGGTGACCTTTTCTTCATGGATCCACGGCCCCTTCCAGAAAGAGAGACCAACAAACACATGGTGCTAACGGAAAGTGTTCCACGTATGACCAAAATGATCCGTAACGCTCATCCTGTCCCAACTCAAAGTCACTTTGAGGCCCCCCCCCGTTCCTCACTCCCTCTCCCGTGACAATAAGCATCACGGCCGTCAGCGGGATGAATGAGGAGGATCCGTACCTCTCTCCTCCGGGACAAAGCGCGGTGGAGGAATCTGGGTCACAGCTTAACCCCCCCCCCACCCTCCGCCCCCGTTGACACCCCCCCAGTCTTCTTCTCATTCAGCTCAGGGGTCGCGGGAGATCCGAAGACGGGCCCTTCGAGACGCTGCCAAAAAGCTGCCTGGCGAGGGGAGGGATGTTCCGAAAACAAGGCCGCCACGGTAAACACGTGTGTTCAAACGCGTCGCCTGGTTCTCGGCCGCCGGAACGTTTTGCTCCGGATCGTCCGGTGTGGAAGGGAGGGGGGGGGGGGTGTCAGGGTTAGTGCATGAGGGAGTAACCTTCCATCCTTATTGATGGAAGCGGTTACTACTATCGAGACACAAATTAAGTAAATAAATGATACGATATCAGGGGAAGATACGATTAGGCGGTTAGCTCGAATCTGCGTGTGTGTGTGTGTGTGTGTGTGTGTGTGTGTGTGTGTGAGAGAGAGAGAGAGAGGAACGTCCCGCGTCATTGGAGAACAGAGAAGCAGCCTCTGTTGCCTCCTGTTGGTGGATTCTAGAAACGTATCGAGAGAACTGATTAGAAAAAGAAACACTTCATCTGTTCAAGCCAGCAGTGCATCACTGAAGGTGGTGCCCCCCCTGCACCCCCCCCCCCCTCCCCCCCTCCCCGCTGGCGCTGACGCCTTGTTTTCCCCCCGTTGTGCTCACAGGTTGTGTTCATGCCACAGGGTTTGTTCCTGTTTCTTTGGAGGCTTGATTTCAACGCACGTTCCCCACATCCTGCTTCCAACGTCCAATGTCTTCTCTTCTGTGCACTTCGGTCTGATTTACCCCCCTGTCTCTAACTGTCCACTCGCGTGGGTGTGTGTGTGTGTGTGTGCGTGTGTGTGTGTGTGTGTGTGCGTGCGTGCGTGCGTGTGTGTGTTTGGTGAGCGAGACGAGCTGGTAACACTTGGAGCCCTTGAAAGCTAACAGAGGTCTCCACTTTCGGGATTTTTCAACAGTCGTCGAGAGGCGGCCGCAATCAGCGCCGCGTCTCCGCCGTCACCTCCTCTGCCGTGATTACTGCATTGATTATGACACCAAACCACCAACTTAAGCGTGTCTGTGTGTGTGTGTGTGTGTGTGTGTGTGTGGGAGAGACAAAGGGGAAACAGAAAAGAGGTGACTTTGAATTAGAATGGGACGGCACTGTAACGGAGCTGCATGTCTTTAGAAAGTCCTCTGAAGCTGATGGAGCTGTTGTCTGTTGGCGTGCACGTCTCAGCATGTGAAGGATGTTACAGGTCTCGCAGCGACCGACTAGCAGTAAGGCCTTTCGTTAACGTTAACACAACCCAATAAACAAAACAAAAAGTTTCTACAAGGAAGAAAGTAATACAAGTTTGAAAGAATCGATGTGAACATTTTGTCGTGAAACTAAACATGTGGTTCTTGGGTTTCCTCTAAAATTGTATTCCGCGTAAACTGGATGTTTCTGAAGCCATTGGAACCAAACTAAATAATGATTGTATAGTTTATTGTATAGTTTACCTCCACCTCGACACCAGATCCTGACAATTGCATTGGAACAGGCGAAGGGGAAAGGACGTCACAGAGACGATGTGTGTCCAGAGGCCTTTTAAGATCATCATTGAGCTGTGAAATATTAACATTGCAATCATTGTACACGATTACTAAAGAAGCGAGGTTCCCGCCTGGCGCAGTGATTTCACTCTCGACCTCTAAATGCAGCTGAACGCAGCGTCTCCGGCAGCAGGGACGCGTCTGCATAGCGATGCGTCCTCCCAGTGATGAAGTGGTGTCTGCTTCCTCTTCTGACGGTCGACAATCACGGAGCGGAGCTCATTATCATTCTGTGGCACTTCCTGTGCGTTCCTTATCATGGTGAACGGTCAAAGAGCTCTGTCATTGGTTAAAATGCGCAATGCAGTTTAAGCACGTTAAGATTTTTATTAGATTTATTTTTTAAATAAGAGAAAAATATAAAGATACAACTGGCCACAACCTTGCAGCAATCACATTTCTGTTATAACAGAAATGCAGTTATAACAGTGCAGTGCGGAGATAAGGCATTTTTTTTTCAGTTATGTGTTGCTTGGTGCGTAGGTTGTGAGTGGAATGTGGTCTGCAGGCTCCTGAACCTCATCATCACATCCAGGTCTCTGTTCTGTTCACAGACCGACGCAGAGACAATGTGAGGACACGGGGGACGAACTCTGTGTCAATCAGAGAGTCATGAGTGTGACACGGTTTCTTGCAGGCGGAACGGCAGAGAAGAGAACAGTCTCTCACATCTGTATTTAAAGCATTGGATTTTGCTAATATTTCTAGTTCTTCAGTATGAGGGCTGAAAAAAAAAATCATCCAGAAAGTTGACATGAATCCCAATTGGTACATTTGGAAAATATGCTTTCGAATGTTGAAATGTGTGCCGGCATCATCTTACCCTCTTTTGGTAAAGGAGACGAGCAAGGAAGCATCCAAGCACCAAAAAAAACCTCAAATAGCAGTCGGTCAGTTTCCTTCCTAATGGAAAAAATATGGAATTACTGAGACAATACAATGGTGCTTGAGCAGTGGAAATGTTCCTCTCTCTCAGTCCAGATGACGCTGTGGTTTGAAGAGCTGAACCAGGAGGAGACACACACCTGTGTGGGGTTCAGGGTGTCGTCCCCTCTGCCCCCCCCCGGCTGCCTCGGCTTCGTTTCAACGCCGCCACCGACTGAAGATTAAAGGAGCGAGCAGAGAGCGACGTTGGGAAAAAGAAAAGCTTCCTGCTCTTTCCATCATGTTTTGTTTTATTCCAACATCAAGAATTTGACAGAACTAATCCTCACACAGATTTATTGTTGGGCGGCGTCAGAATTTAGAAGCTCGTTCTGTGAAACGTCTGTATTGTTGGGGATAAAGTCAACACCTAAAAACACAAATCATCGGGGGGCGGGGGAGGGGGTTATGCACAGGGGGTTTTGTCCTCGTGAGATTAGCAGATGCTGATACTTACACTTTTTGTTACACAAAAATAGGAATTGCTTGAAGAATTCTTTTCTTCTGACCGAATTGAAAACCAGCGTGTGGAACAACATTAATGAGGTTAATTACTCACAACGCATTGTGTTACACTAAGTTTCTTTTAAATGGCCCATGCATGGACAGATTAATTTACTTTGTGTGACAAAAAAAGGCAAATAAACGTATGTCATGACCTCACGTCGTTCTATGGTCGCTCGAGCATCATTATTATACTGTTGCTTTTTCTCTCATTCAACATCAACCGACGGGTTTCCACTGGTAGTAATACACATTAAACACTGCATGTCCTGGGATGAAGTCGAGAGTCCCTCGTAGCAAACACAGCGGCGCTGACGGTGTGAGAGACAACAGAAGGGGCAGCGCGACGTTTTGCTGCAGCAGCAGCAGCAGGCCGCAGGCTCGTCGTGACTCAGAGGTCACCGGACCGTCCGGCGATGACTGCAAACGGGTTTCTTTTTGGGCTCCATTTTGCCTGAATTTGACTGCTCTGTACTCGATGCTTTGACCTTCGTCCCTCGGACTGGTTATCAATGGGCCGAGGTGCTCGGTGGAGGTGTTGTGAGCTCTCGTCACACTGATGAAACCCTTTCTGCTCTGTGGCAAATGTTTACTCTCCAAAACTTGGCTGACGACCTCAGTAATTATTTTCCCACTTTTCCTCAGGGGTCTGCAGGAAGCGATTATGTTCCGCTCATTAATATTAAAATGTCTTTCACGGTAATTTCTTAATAATTACTTTCATTTTCTTATGTAAGACTGACGCACAACACAAGAACGGAGAGGGGGGGAGGGGGGGGGAGCAGCTGAGACACACCC
This sequence comes from Apeltes quadracus, assembly GCA_021346845.1. NCBI lineage: Eukaryota > Metazoa > Chordata > Actinopteri > Perciformes > Gasterosteidae > Apeltes > Apeltes quadracus. The sequence goes on along the minus strand of CM037922.1, from coordinate 2,983,632 downwards.
GCCTGGTGAAGGTTTATTTTTCATCAGTCCTTTATTACACTGTGAGGTTTGTGCCGTATGAGCTACTAACCCATGTTGCAAACGCCATCGTCTTAAAGCATTTCGTACTTCAGGCCCAATAGCCACACGTGGCCGATATTAATGACAATTCCCCACCGGTTACTACATTTTTTTACGATTACGCCAGACCTTTTTCACCTGTGGAAATATTTCACCTGTGGAATATTCCTGTGGAATATTCAATGCTGATCTGTATCATTGGCTGGTTGTGTGTCTGGCCTCCTGTGTCCAGCTGTGTCGCCTTCTGGCTCAATAGATTCTGTTCAGCGGAACAGCAGCTCTCGTACCAAATGTCTGCAGGTTGCCTCATGTTAACATGCTAATTCCATTAGATTTTTAGTTGTCGTATGAGAGCCTTGATGCACATAAATGAACCAAACAACGACGTGGGCGGTGGGCAACCACTGTAGTATTTGTATGCCCGAACACTGTAATACCAGGAACACAACAGCAGCTAGCACAAAAACAGCTCACTTTAATTTCGGGTTAAATTACATTCAAATGAAAACCTGAGAAATGATGATGAAGGACTGAAAGAAAGACGTGAACATGTGCAGACATGATGTGAATGGGTCTTGGTTTACCTTGACAGCTCTGTTCCATTTCGGGCCTTCTTCACGCCGTGCACTTGCACGATGAATACACATCATCCCAGTTTGACATGTGACCCGAGGGTCTGGACGCGTGGAGAAAACCATTACTTTTAGATTGGGAGCATTTTGGTTGCCTCTCACAACAACGCTAACAGCCATAAAATCGCAAACAACAAGAGAGCGGACAGAATTGGCGGTGTTGACCTGAGGGGGGGGGGAGGGCCATAGGTGCTACGCTTCTGCTACTGTGCCGTCGCTTGGGACCGTTTAATCAGCTGTTACCAGCGTGGTAGCAGTGAAGATCTGTGGCTGTGATAGAGCTATTTAAATCTCTTACTTTGCCGTGTCAAGTGAGTCTAATTAAATTAAACTAAATATGCTTCCATTTAAATGAGCAAAAACACAAAAACTGGGGAAAACAATCCAGTAGTCACATCAAACGAATCAGTAAATTGTCACTTTCTTGTGGTAAGTTTCACCAGACATTAGAGAGCAGCTTTGTTATAAAGTCTTCAAAGTCCTCATTTCAAACGAAATGAGAAGAAAAAGGGAGTAAAAGTTTGCCTGCGGTTCCTTTCAAGTTGATGCTTTTATTTTGAAGGCAATGCAGCATAACTTCCCGTTTCATCATGGCCGCCAACTCAATGCGCGTGTCTGTCCTATTCATCCTGTTGGATTTGTCCCGGCAGTAGGGCGTCACTCTCCAGCCCCATCGCCGAGGTGAACGGCGTGATCGTCTCCAGGGAGACCTCCGGGTCGTCCTCCAGCTGGACGGTGGCGGCGAGCAGCGGCAGTCTGTTGTGGCTCCGGGAACCATTGGAGAGGATCGACTCTTCGTCAAACTGGGGGCTCGCGTCCTCCAGGTGATCCGACACCACGGCGATGGCGCGCGGTGGCGGCTGCGGCGGCTGCGCGGGCACCAGCGTCTCCTTGTGGAGCGTCGTGTCGTGGTGGTAGGAGACCAGCTCATCGCTGAAGTTCACGGCCTCCACGGCGTTGCTGGAGCACATCTGGTTGCAGCCCAGGATGGTGGCGAACGCCCGGCGGAAGTCCGCGTTGAACGCATAAATGACCGGGTTGAGGGAGGAGTTGGCCCAGCCGAACCACACGAAGACGGTGAAGGTGGTGTCGCTGACGCAGGGCGGGTCGCAGAACGGCACCGTGCAGTTGAGGACGAAGAACGGCAGCCAGCAGAAGACGAACACCCCCATGATGATGGAGAGGGTCTTCAGCACTTTGGTTTCCTTCTTGAAGGACGACTTGAGCGAGGCCTCCTCGTTGGGCCTGTGCTGCTGCTGGTTCCGGTTCCCCCCGTAGCCTTGGTTCTGCGCCTGCTCTGCCGCCCTCTCCAGAGACGTGATCCGGCGTATTTGGGTCTGGGCGATCCGGTAGATCCGGGTGTAGGTGGCGATCATGATCACCACCGGGATGTAGAAGCTGATGAGGGAGGAGGAGATGGCGTAGGTCTTGTTCAGGTTGGCGACGCAGCTCCTGGCGGCCGTGCTGGCGTTGAGGTTGCTGCTGTTGGTGAAGTTCCTGCCCTCGGCCGCCATCACCTCCATCACGTTTTCCATCGCCTCCCCGCCTTCCTCGCCGACCTGATGCCAGTTGAGCTGCACGGGGATGAAGGAGATCAAGATGGACAGCGACCACGCCACCCCGATCATGACGAAGGCCACGCGGTGAGTCATCTTGCGCTCGTACTTGAACGGGCTGGCGATGGCCCAGTAGCGGTCCACGCTGATGATGCACAGGTTCAGGATGGAGGCCGTGGAGCACATGATGTCGAAGGCGATCCAGACCCCGCAAAAGCGCCCGAACAGCCACGTGCCGGTCACCTGCGTGATGGCCTCCCAGGGCATCACCAGCACGGCCACGAACAGGTCGGACACGGCCAGGGAGATGACGAAGAAGTTGGTGACCTTGGAGCGCAGGTGGCGGAACCGGACCACGGCGGCGCACACCAGCGTGTTCCCGAGCAGCGTGGACACGATGAGCAGGAAGAGGACGCCGCCGACGAGGACGCGCAGTCCCCCGCTCGCTCCGCCGCTCCCGCCGTCGCCCTCCTCTTCTTCCCCGCCACCCGTCCCGCCGAGCTCCGACAGAACTTGGGTGAAATTACTCCAAGTCGTGGTGTAGTTTTCCATTGTCTTCCCCACAGAACGATCCACGGTGGATTAATGCCCGCTTCTCCTCTCCTCTCCCTCTCCGGGCGCACAAACCATCCTCTGATCCCTCAGTGGACAATAAGGGAAAGAAAAATCCGATCCTCAGTCCGCGCTCAGCATCCTCAGAAAAAAAATAAGATGTGATGAGAACAACTCAATGATCACAGGGACGGAAAAGGGGTCCCTGGACTCGCAGTGGACTCACCTCTGTCCATGTGAAGCGCGGACTCTCGGACAGGTGGAACACTCCGGGGGGGTCGTTGCCTCCCCGCCGCAGGTCGCTTCCGTCCGACTCCAAGTCTAAAGACATGTGTAGGTTTTACGTAAATACGCGCGTCTGATTTGTGAGATTATCATGGCAACAAGACAAATATGACTGTAAAATTAATTCGTTCTAAATTATATTAGCTTTCTCTATTTGCAGTGATTTACTAGGAACAAGTTTTCCTCTCCCAGTACTTTTGGGGAAAGATTAGGAATAATACAAATTAATAATTATAATGCATTATTATTCCATAATAATAATCAGGAGCATTCTTTGGATAGAAACAGTTTATTTTGATAAGCAGTAGAATACATCATTAGACTTCTTCATATAAACCTTCATTGTAATATGTCGCTGCAGATTTTATCAAACATGAGACTATAGGGACAGAAATGAAAAAAGATGATTAAAAATGAGCTTTTGAACACACTTAATAAGCAGAGCATATAAAAGGACCAGTTGAGCACATTCAAGGAAACAAAACCTTCCGAACCAACTAGCTGAATATAACATTATTGGATTGAGGGATTTAACCATTAATGAAATTTAAATGCCAGATGCTTGTTTACCTCCGATGTTCCTGAGGCTGTTATGAGGCCCTCTGCTGCTGTCTGCTGGTGTCTGAATGTAGGAATAGATCCATTTAAGGGGCACAATACCAAATGGCTTTGAGGTTTTAAAGCTCAGTCAAAGGTATTTTATGAAAACAAAGGAGACGCTTTGCTTGGACTTGAGTTGTACGGATCTACTAAGTGCTCAGTAGAAAATAACTGATGCTAGAGTTCAATCATCTGGGACTCAAAGCAAAGAAATGACATCAGGCCACAAATGTGAGTTGGTCATGTGACCACCGGATGGCGCCACCTGTCTACTGTTGTATCTTTACACTTCAACTTAATGTGGTAAAATACTCCTGAATTATTTTGTGTCCTTTTAAAGGTTATCAAAGATAATCTGACAACATTCCCGCATTGCATGTTAAGCGCTCTCACTTTTGATGAACACACTGAAGCTCCACGGAGCTTTGTGAGTCTTTTAGATCACATTTTTGGGTGTTTTGCAGTGCATCTACCCTCACAAACTACACAAGCGGCTCGGCAGTAAACCGCAGACACAGTCGGTAACAAACCAACGCAGTGGATTGTTAATTCTAGAACAGGACCGTGTGTCACTCGGGTTCGCTGCGGTGTGTATGGTGTGTAGAAAGCCCTGCTTACGCAAACCGTTCTTCTAAAACAACAGCGCTTTGTTGAGGCGCCGGCAGACAGTAATGTCAATTCAAGGCTCTCGTTGGCCACTGAAGACCGGTCTCAGCTCACGGGCCGCTCGGACAAAACGCTACTGCTGAATTGGAGGCAGTTTTTGACGTCTGAACTTTTTTATCTGAATAAAACACTTTTGACAAGTGATGACTAGTGCGTGCCAACGCAACAGCACCGCCTCTTTGCAACAGCTCTGTTAACATGGAAGAGCTGAAACGGGGAAAAACATGCAGGCAACAGGACATCAAATACAGCTTTGCTCTCGTGTTATTAAAACCGTCTGAGGGAGCCTATTTGAGGCGGGGAATTAAGCGAGCTTGGGTTTTGGCACGGTTGACGCTGCGCTCTTTGTCTTTGGGGATCAAACCGTTGGTTCCGTTGCTGCCTTCAGGCCTTCAGGAGTTAAACTGTCCCCGATTAATTTTCACAAACCCCTGAAGCGCACATTGCTGTTTATCTGCCGAGATCTCAGTGACACCTCTACATCCTTTAAGAAAGATGTAAGATCATGAAAAGGTCAAGCCGAGCGTGCGTGTATAAGTCGATCTCTGCGGGAACAAATAGAGCGTTTAACCGTTTGCCATCGCACCACTCTGTGCAGCCCTCCGTTCCTTAACGTCTTGTTTTCCAGTGCAGCTGTATGGAAACAGCAAAACTTGGATGAATTGAAGAAACGTCCTCAATGGGGGAAAAGAAAATCCATTTTACCAAATTACCACAGCAAACAACAACAACAACAATGATATCTGTTTAATAGATGTGTGACTCATTATTGTAATAGTAAAAGTGAGACTGGAGCCGAAGCCGCGGTAACGAGCACAACCGTGATTCATGGCGACATCTGTCTTTGTTTGCGGTTGCTAGAGTAAACTTTCGTTTTTACATCTGCTCACATAACGTGTACTTGCACGTATGTGTGTGTGTGTGTGTGTGCGTGTTGCACTTTGCCGCCAGGCGAGGGTAGACTCTCCTCTGACGCAGGAGGGCGGATCGGGCCGGTCCTCGTGCAGTTACGCCCGGTGGCAGATCTGGCTGAGGCTGCCGTTTAGACGTCGAGGTGAAAAGTTGAAACTTTAATCGCTGTTTTGGTGCGACTGCTGAGAGGCGAGGACGGATGCTTATTGCGTGTGTCTGTGTATACACTTTTAGTATCGAAGGCCTGTATTTGTGTTTGTGGATGGCAGAACTTGCGTGAACCAGCCGCGCAGTGAACTATTCTTTTTTTTTTTTTGACAACCTCAATCATATTTTTTTATAAGTTTCTCCATTGCTACAACTCGCCTCGACCCAAAGCCAAGTTCTTTTCTCTCTAAAGGAAAGAGAGGCCGCTCATACCCACCAAGGTGGAAACCATCCAACAGCATGTCCATCAACCAAAAACGGAAACAAACATTGCCGACCCGCTGCATTGCTCGCCTGCCAGTCGCTCCTTTTTGTAGGAAGCCCTTATTTAGTCGTCAGGTGCCCTTTTTGCTTTAGTGCGAACGCCTCCCTCATCACAGCAGATCAGCGGGGTAACCAGGTCTCCACCAGTTCCAGACAGAGAGCTTGAATTCGGAAATTGGAAAAATTGCAAAATTACAATATTTGACCGTGGACGTGTGGATCAAGTCTGGTGACAGGATGTTCCACATTTTTACAAACGTTAAGTGTGGAAGTTGAGGTAGCTGGAAGGGTTTTATTTCACCCACAGCCGAGGGTTTAGTGAGGTAAAAAGCCAGAAGCAGAGAGAGTCGGGAGGGCAGAAGTTGTGACCCACTGCTGAACTTTACAGGAATAATGACCCTGGAGGACAAGTGTGTGTGTGTATGTGTGTGTGTGTGTGTGTGTGTGTGTGTGTGTGTGTGTGTGTGTGTGTGAGAGAGAGATAGTGTCAAACATGTTATCGTAGCAGCCATGCTTGTTTTAGATCTTATCTTGGTGTTCATGGTTCATGTGTTTTGGAGTTAATAGTTGTTATCGTCCATGTTGGCTCTGGCCTTAAAAACACTCTACTTGGTTGTCAGGTTATTTTTAGCTTCTGGGGAATTTTTGTGTTTCCCTTCTGAACTTAAAGGTCAATTCAAAATGTGTTTTTGTGTCCGCCGATTCAACTCAATAGAAATCAATATGTTCAAAAATCATGTAATGTTATTATGAATTAAGTATCCTTTTGGAATAATTTCCTCTCTTCTTTTGAAAAATATACTTTTTTTTTTCTCGCTCAGCCTCTAATGAAGTATGTGACCCTTCTCCTCATCTGAAATTAGGCCTTTAAACAACAAGGACCAAAATACACCACTAGAATTGATAGTATACCCAGATCTTAGTACTTTACTTCTAATTCACTATTTGAACACTTTGGTTTGAACACATTTTGGCGCCTGCAATTTCCACAGAGAGATTGAGAGAGCGGTCCAGTCATAAATCCTGCAGTTTGACAGCAAACACACGGCCGGGTCACCAAGAAAACACACACACCTTCACACGCACAAGGGTGGTCTCCAGCCCTTGGCTGCAGCTGAGAGGGTGTGTGTGTGTGTGTGTGTGTGTGTGTTTGTGTGTTTGTTTCCTATTCATCAGTTTATCGGCCAATTCAGAGTGAATTAAAGGAATAAAAATGAGTCTGATTTCGTTTATCAATCAATACGTTGATGACGCACCACTATCTTCTTTACTCTCCCTTCTGGTAGAAGCACCAACTGGAGTCTTACTGTAAGAGGGGACTAACTTACACTCAACATGGAGGCTGTCATGCATCTGGAGACAAGGGACGGGGCGAGACAGACACAAGCGAATTGGAGACCGAATGGGGAAAACATAAAAAAAGGAGCCGTGTGACTGGACTCACACGGGAGCCTTGGAAGCGAGGAGAGCTCTGAGTGATGGCGTAGACGCCGTCAAACGGGAAGATGAGCAGACCTCAGTCATAAATATTTACACTGAGAACAGACAGGAGCCATTTCAGATATGTGGTTATGTTTCTGTAAAACGGATTATGAAAGAAAGCCTAGGGTCAGAGAGAGTGCAGCTGCGTCAGTATGTGTGTGTGTGTGTGTGTGTGTGTGTTCAATTATCTCTTTTAGTCACTGACTATGTTTCAAACTGAGAGAAACGGATGTGCAGAATCCCTTTTATTTGCTCACTTATTTATTTGTTTGTCTGAGTTCACATAATTCTTCATACATGCAGTTCATTTCATCACGTGACGAGAGATCACGATGGTCACTGTGTGTCTGTGTGTGTGTGTCTGCATGTGCACTCAGCGTAGGACGAATTCACGCCGCAATATTTGCCTATTAAAATGAATAAAATCAGGTCTCCTCAATAAATCCCAACCCAGCCCGTATAGGGAGTATAGTGTCTGGTTGTTAACGCTCCACGTGTCACTCGTGCTCTGCAATGCTCTGTGGGAATAATGTAATCTAACAGAACCTACAGTTGGTGCCTCTCCGTGTAAACTACATGAGGGAGACGCAAGCGATCGCTGAGCGGGTTAAACAGACGAAGCGCCTCTAAAAGCTTCCAGAAGCCAGCCGCTCTGAGGGGGATCAGAGCTTTCAGACCACTTGTAGCTAATAGAGGGATATTTACCCTAACGGGAACAGAGAGAGAGAGAGTGTAACCTCAGGTCACTGCACTCAGCAACAACACTGACACTAAGACACACAGACAGCCTGCTCTGCTTTTACAGCAGGAACAGAACAGACAGATTCAGAGTCTGAAGCATTGAGGGAAGCTGTGCTCAGACAGGCAGCAGCTTCAGTACGGGTCACTTTTGATTAAACGACATCAGCAGGAGAAGCGCACCGAACACGGCAGGTGTTTGCGATGGGCTGCCGCGCTGAGGGGCCTGCGCCTGCTGTGACATCATCGGCCGGGGTGCGGCCGGTTGCTCAAAAATGCTTGAATATTTCAAAAGGAGAAGAAAAAAGCATCGCGGCGATCAGGCAAAAATCCACTTTCTGTTTTTTATAGAATAGATAGAACAGGTTGGGTTGGGACTTCTTTCTCAAATCTTTCACTTCTGTCTATTTTGAATCGTGGGAATAAAATTGAATGTTGAAGCATAACAGTTGTTAGAGACAAGTATTACTATTATCCTGTTAACAACGCATTGATCTTTTTAATTGGACAGAATTGTCTTGACAGCAGAAGGTTGAATTATGAATTATGCAGATACATACTGACATTGCATTACATATATTTGTTTTGTCCATCCTACCTAACAAGGACTTTTCATTCATTGTCATTCGCAAAACAGTGAAAAGGTAAATAAATAGTCTTCGTGGTTCGTGGCCAATCATAACAACGTAAAGCCCATAAAAGAAAGCTATTAAAACAGGCCTGAGCGGTTAAGTTGTGGGCGGAGGGACGGCGAGGGGCGACAACATGACACAAATATACAGGAACACTGATCGAGTCAAACGTCCGGTGTTGTCAGCTGAGCCCCGGCTTTGGGAAAATCACCAGCAAATTAGCCGTAACAACACTGCGACCCGTGTTTGTTGTCATTCCGGAGCCAGTTATGCCCGCCGCCGCTCCGCTGTAACCCCGCCGCGGTGACACCTATCTCGCCGTTGAACAAATACGGCGAGGTCCTGACCCCCTCCGTGTTTGGATTCGCAGGCTGGGAGCCCAGACAGCCGCGCAGCGCCGCGGCGCACGTATCAACACAGACCGCCGTACAGGAATGCAGCCGGGGCCCGTTAGACCCGGGCCTCGGACCCCGGCGTGACCCCGCGTGTGTGTGTGTGTGTGTGTGTGTGAGAATGTTCACTTCTCTCTCTGACACACGACACGTTGATCGGACCAGTTCTGAAGCACGTCGATCACACAGACGGTTAGATTTTACCGTCGGGTTTGTTTCATGAACTCCTCCATGTCTTGATTTTTCTGATTGTCAAAGAACTTGTAGAATATCTGCAATTATCCTTCACTAAGCCCCTAAGTGTGTGTCTGTGTGCGTGAACACAGAGGCCCTGATTGTTTCTTGTTGCTCTTCAGAATGAAGCTGATTGCTGCTATTAAACCCTTTGGAGTAGCCCACATTTGGATCCTTCCTCCATGTCATGATGCTCTTGTAGTTACGATGTGGATTGGGCTTCTTATACCACAGGTGCAAAATTTCATCAATGCATAACCAATGATACATTCAGACAGAAAGGTGAATAGTTAGACACACATATATAGACACTATTGGCAATTGGGTAAGATATATTTCATTATTGGAGCGTTTTAGAAACTGTAAACAGGACGTCTTCATGATTCTTTGCCCTGATTTGTTCTTTTCCGTTGAAAAAGCTCTGCTTGATTTGTGGTATTGTTCATGCCTGTATCAACATTTCTTAATCTATGTGGGTTCATCACAGACGATGCATCTGAGTCCTGTAAAAGGGAAGGAATTTGCGTTGGGCTCATAAGCACTGTCTCGCACACAGAGGGTACAATATGCATAAGAATGTGTACATGCACAGTTCAACAGATTAAGTGGATTACAACGTCAATCATACATGAGCTGGAAACCTGTTTCCACTCTGCTGTAAAAAAAAAAAAAAAAAACACTTAGTAAAGCTGGAAATGGGCCTGACTGCTTCTTCAGAAATCCAAGCTGTACGTTAGAACCAGAAGGTGTTGGCTGGTGGATGTTGGTAATGACTGTTTAATTTGAGACGCACAAAGAGAAGAGCCCCCGGGACTGTAACAACGTCGCGCAGGAACCTTTAAAACGCATTCAAGTACGGACAAAGTTAGAAACATACTGTAGAATCAGTAACGCATGAGGACGCGGCCGCCTCAATGTGCCGCTCGCTGGCTGGGGTGCGGTTCCTCCGGCTGAGTTCATGAATCAACTGAACTCTTGAACCGCTCTGTGGTATGCAGCAGACAGTCATTCAGACAACCAGTTGTTCAAACTGCGCAGGAATAATCTTTGTCTAAACAAGTCTGCGACTGGCACCTAAAGTCTTATTTCAAAGGAAGGAAAGTGAACGTTTTAAGCAGAAGTCATCCGACAGACGGCACGGGGGAGTTTTTGCAGATTGAGTCCTCAGAAAGATGCTTACAAACTGTGCTTTGGACACAGTGTGTATGTGGGAGCTATAATTTAGTTATTCTTAAATATTATTGTTTCATTTCTTGGGTTCGTATAGTATTAACGTGGCTTTTTCTGGGGCAATTGGTTAAATCATTTTGTCACTACGTGTAATTTTGGGTAATTGTTTGGGTAATTGGGCCACTAATTAACTGTGGGAACCTGGGGGGTTATTAAGGGCATAGCCAGGTATAGGACCAGCATGCACTTGGGTGACATATTTTTTACCAGCAATCTCACAAATCGCCAGGTCTCTCTCTCTCTCTCTCTCCCTCTCTCTCTCTCCCTCGCTCTCTTTCCTTTCCTTGTCTCTGCCCTGCGGCCTCCTGTTCTCCTTCTGATCTTCTGACCCCTTAAAGGGAAGCCCTGCTGCGCCACGTATCTGCGTCACACTCAGCCCAGGTGATATTCATGATGTTGCTTAAAAAAAAAAGGGTGGATGGAGTTGTGCAAAGACTGTAAGAAAAAAAAAAAGGGAAAGAAAAGCTCAAACCCTGCCTTCTTCCACACCTTTGAACACCTGGCCAGTTGCCGTGTGAGAGGGTGTGAGCGTTGGATCGTCTGTAGCTGTCGTTCATTGAGTGCTGAGTATTTTTCTGGTCACTGCCAATAAATCCCGTCGGCTCTTGAGAGCCGTAAAGTTGACTCATACCTCTGTCTTCCAATTGACAAAGCAAAGTCCCCACAGGTGAGTCACATTAAGTCCTAAAATATGAATTCAAATGCATGGGCTATAAGTAAAAACCAAGTAACCAACCGGGGGAGCAACGTCAAAATCTCTGGGGCACTGGAAGAAGGTCAAAGGTCATGGTCAACCCGAGGGGCGTCCGTCCTGGTCAAGGACACGGCAGCAGGGGCAGACGTGGATTTGAACTTTCGACCCCTCGGGCCGGGAGGTTCAGACTGCACATAAAGGTGAAGGTGAACTCCGAAGCGTCCAAACTGGAGGCAGCTTCTGCCTTCCTGTGTCTGGCCTTGTTCTCCGTCTGTCTGCGAGGGGCCGCGGGCGGTTTTCAGCTCGTCCTCCTCGGGGGCTGACGGCTGGAATGCTGACATAACAGATGTCGTCTGACAAAACCAATAATTACCTGCTGCATGGCCTGAATGTCCGCGCCCGCTCCTCCTTCTGCACGTCCTCCTCCAACCTCCTGCGACGGCGGCTTCTCCATCTTTGTGTCCTCCAGCTGCTCCGCGGCTCTGCTGCACACACACATATAAAATGGATGGATGTAAAAGATGGCGACAGTCAAAACGCCAGACGGGAGGTTTTAAAACAGCATTCCACCAACCGACGGGTAACCGCACAGAGACTACGTCCACCACCTGTTTCATTCATGTTCATTAATAACAACTTGATTGGTTGCTGTCTTCACGCACGGCACAAAAGCTTCCAAAAATATTGTCACTAATAATATAAGCTCTTAACGTTGCTAAACACTGAGGAAACAAATGGCCGGAGAATCCCAAATTGTTAAGGAACTATGTTATTTCGGGTACCTTTCCCTCTTGCCTTTTTCTGTTTTTTACCTGCAGGGTGAATCCTCAAAAATGTTAACTAATCGTACTCTTAATGTGTGGTGCCCTTTGGTAAGGACGGTTAGTTAATTTTCTATTATGGGGAATGTTTCGGTTTGTTTGGAGGTTATTTCTGAAACGCTTGTTTTAAATGAAGCCGAGTGTTGGAGGTGGGTCAGCGCATCGCACTGCCGGCCCGAGCCAGTTGGTTTAATTGTTCTCCAAGGACGGCTCTTTTACCTCATTATTATAATTAAATGTTCTCCCAATGACCTGAAACAGCCATTTAAAGAAATCTTTATTGATGTGTATCTTCTGCTCTGAACCAGAGCACAAGCAGCACGAGTCCAGAGGGGTGAAGAGGCTGAATACGAGCGACGGGGTGAGAAAAAAATGCTGCCAAACGATTCTCAGTCATTTTTGGGGTTGAAAAACAAGACTAATCGGAAAAAGGTTACTTCAATATCCATCTTAATGTTTTCATGAAAGTAAATTATATTCTGGATTCAGGCTTTTGTTTTTCTCTTGATTTGATTCAGATGCATTTTCTGCATCATGGCCAAATAGCATATCAAGGAAAAACACAGGATTGCACTAATGACCAATCGACTGCAGCTGTGACCGTCCCTCGTTGCTTACAGTTAAGGCCCCAAAAGTTCAAGTTATCTCTGGAAAATACGATGTTTGCACACAACTTGACTTTTTTTTAGAAAGCTTCAAGGGTTTTGAAAGTCAACTGAAAACAGACAGAAAAATGTCCCAATGTACAAAGGCCGGCTAAATATACCAGTTTGATTTTAAAACGGGTATATATAGGGCATAGTTTTTCTGCTCGCTCAAGATGGATGACCTGCTGGACATAGCCGCCACAATTTAAACCCAGTCCATTCTTATTTCTGAAGTCGCACAATGAGGCCCCGAAGGCTCCTGACTGACTCAGCATTTAAACGGCAAAGTAAACTTTCAATTACAAGGACTAAAAAGAAAAACCACCAGGATTGCAGCACTGCGGTTTTCACTGTGACAGCAGCAGCCATGGAAATAAACACAGAGAAAACACAAGCAGGAGGTGAAATATCTGAGGGAGCAATGGAATCCCTTATCGAGCAGAAATCACACGCAAAGAGGAGCCACACGGGAAGAGCTTTCAGCCCCCCTGCTGGGATTTTTATAGCTTAAAAGAAGGGAGAGATTTCAGGGGAGGAATAATGAAATGCAGCTGAAACACATCACAGTTTCAAATGGGTTCTTTATCCAAAACGTGGCCCATATAATGCAAAGTAATAGATTCATTGACAGAACACTGCATTAAATGTTATTTTTTTGCAATGCTTGAATTTAACTTAACTTAAACATATGTAACAATTTACATGTGTAAATTTCTTAGTACTGCCAATGTGTGAATGAGTTCAAACATAACTTTGTATGTATATACTTGCGTTCTCACAATAGATGCTACCAAAACAACTACAAATACTTTGATTGTTTGATTGATCGTTTTCTGATACAGCTGAGCAGATTAAGGCAGAAACGGCACAAAAGCTAAGCTAACCGAAGCTAACGATAGCCAGGCTTTTTGTTGCCACGTTAGCTGGCGAAGTGATTCGAAAACTAGAAGCTACTCTGTATCATATAGCCAATAGCACAACTAAAATTAAGTTTTTTTGGACGGGATCATACAATGTCACGTCACTGTTTTAGCCAACGGGGATGCTCGCCCCCAACATGTACAACCTTTTTTAAATTAGTAGAGAAATGCCATCGTATTTTAGCTGCAGTTGAGGTTAATTTGGCCTTCAGAATTCATGAAGAGAGATCGAGACACATCATTTCGGATGGGATGATGAAAGGACACCGTCACCCTCTGTGTCCTCAGGTTGACCCCCACCTGCCCTCTTTACAGTTGCGGTTTTAATTGCCACCTAGACAATTCCTGTTTCCACACAAACAGAAGTTTTTTTTTTTTTCAAACACATTTGACAGGAAGTTTCAGGCTTTACACCTAAAGAATAAGCTTTCTTTCTCCATAAAATTCTCCTCATGTCTCTCTAGAGGGTGTTGGGATCGCCTGTAGTCCCTATCCGTGCACACATACCCCATCTGCACCGTGCACATTAAAGCACTTTGTTGTGGTCAGGTAGAAACATCCTGCCCGTAGAGGGAGCTGCTGAGTCGCTTAGACTTCGGTTGTATAACATGCAGCAATGGAGGTTAGGTTTTGCGTCGGGTCCCCTCTCCAGTTCCCATGCACCCTCCCGTCAGTTGACCGGTTGCTGACCTGTGCAGCCGGTGGCAGCGGAGTGAACTCTGGTTCAATTTGTCGCTGAGTTCCCAGTGACTGAGGGTCCATCAGATAACGACCTTGGCAGAGCAGCGGGGCCCTGCAGCGGACATAATTAGGCCCGGGCTGTTTGTCTCCCATTATTCCCCTCCACCCCGCTCTCTGCCTATGGAGGGTGTGGGATGGAAACGCCCGCTGACCTAATAGGTGACCTGCGTCGTCCGTGGTGACCTGCGGCGTTACCACACTGTCCTTTTTGTTTGCAATGAGGTCAAGATAAGTGTGACTGCTATTGATTGACTGTGAACACTGCGCATGCTTCTAATAATGCTCTTCCACAGTAGTTGCAAATTATTTTCTATTATTTCCTTAGTTAACCTAAGTTATTTAGTAAATTAGAGTGTTTATACAGTATGCACAGTATATCTACGTTTGTGTCATCCGCATACGTATAGAGGTGGGATGAGCAGTGATTGCTGTCGGGATTAGAGTTACAGATTGAGTGCTAGAATGCTGCGTGTAGAAATAGGTGGGAGGTGGATTCACATGGGGCCAATTTAATAACTCCTTCATCTCTGGCTTAATATGCCATTCTCTCTGAATTCAAGTTATTATTTGTCAGGATGGAATAACGAGGCATGAAATTAATAATTCAACATTCTGCAAACAAATGTTTTATTATCAAGAACCATTAAACACATTTACAAATGACAGCAAAATACGACAACTGTTTTTGTTTTTCATCTTCTAATTTACTCTTTACATCAACTGTACAGCAGCTACATCCGATACACTCAATGAGGCATAAACATGACAAATATATACAGACTCCTTAAAGCAGAGAAAGTGCTAACTCCTTCCACGAATCCATCCGTACATAAGAATTCACAGCGTGTCCATTATAGGCTTCAAGACCTAGATAGAAACATAACATTAGACCAATAATGATAAAAATAATAATAATAACTTTAACTCTATATGTGCTGCTCTAAACAATGAAAGATATCTACGTACTGGCAGTGAAATATAGTTTTATGGACAGTCCTTTTAGATTACAGTTTAGTGTCTATCTATTTATAATAATAGCAAATATTGTTACAGAATAAAAGCAAAAACAGAAATGATACATCTGCATTTTAAATACAGCTTATTCATAACGCTACTTCATTTGATACACACATAACGAAATTGTTGAGGATATGTAGTATATTACATTCATGTTCCAAAAACAGAAGAATGCATTTAGCTTTGAGTTTGTGTAGTTCCCGGCTGTGGGATTTATGTGTATAATATTAAGTGCAAGTTCCATCAGAAAAAGTGGTTTAGCAGATGAGTTCATTGCAAAAATCATTCGTGACAAAGATAGCTGGACACGAGTCCAGTTTCCGCTGTGTCCAACATTGGTCTGGAGATGTTTCCTGCAGCAGTACTTCCACTGCAGATCTTTTCACTCTATTTCTGACTCTACTCTGGCCCTAATGAGAACTCGCATGTAGATTAAATAAAGAACATTTTTTGTTTCGTTCCTCTGGAGTGCCTTGCTCACAGACCGACTGCTGGATTTTATAATCGGTCAATCACTTTGTGTGTTTGTGTCTCAACGAGATGTTGAAACTGCAGCAAAGATGGCTCCATAGGAAGACTGTTCGGGAAGTCTTTCATTCCTGTTAGCGACAGTACGTGGATTGGTCTTAGATTTAATCAAAGTGAAATGTACTGTAAGTCTGTCCACTCTTCACCTTTCGGCAAAGCCAGATGTTCTGCGTATCAAAAGGCTTCATGGACAAACCGTGTTACCTTAACTACCTTTAAAAAATTGTTTATAAAAAAAAGCATGTTATAGACAGTAACAGCCGTGGGATGCTGCAGGTGAACGTGTTGAGCTGGTGGTTAGGTTTGGATCAAGTCACTGTAGAGACGCTGAGTTGCTCCAAACCAGCAATGCAAACGCCTGCTACATGCCTGTGGAAAGGAAGGTTGGCCTAAATGGCACCCTCAGGCCCGGCGCGGCGCTCCTGTCTCATGTCCTAGAATCGGAGCGCTGTTCCAAAAGCAGACTGAAGGTTAAGAGGCCCTTTTGGGTTGAATGTATTTGGAAAGCCTGTCCCGCTGTTTTTTTTTTGTTGTTGTTGTTTGTTTTCTACAGAGGGTTGTTGTAAGTGAAATGCACATGCAGCCCGTTGACCGGATGCACTATTGGCACCGTCTGCATCTTGGGGAAGTTCTCGGTGGCCAGAGTCCATTTGCAAGTCCCGATGAGCTCCACTGCCAGCGTCTTCAGGATCATCTGTGCCAGTTCTTTCCCCACGCAGCTCCGCACGCCCCCGCCGAACGGCACGTAGCTGAACCGGGCCGACCGGCTCTCCTCCCGGTCGGGTCCGAACCGGTCCGGGTCAAACAGCTCCGGAGTCTGGAAGACCGCTGCGGTCTCATGAGTGTCCCGGATGCTGTACATTACACTCCAGCCTTTGGGGATCTGGTAGCCCTGTGAAGTCAGGATGTAATTCAGTCAGTTTGGGACATTTGTGTTGAGAATCTCAAAATACTTAACAATAACAATGACTGCAGCAAAGAAAGAAGTCTAACTATCGTCAACTCTTAATGGACAATACTTTTTTTTAATCAAACATAAGTTGAAAAGCTAGCTGGGTTTTATTACTTGAAAAACTTTTTTTTTTTCTAACCTAATGTATTCATTCATCCCATTGATCGCAACCCCTTTACAACCTAATCCTAATTATTCCTGAGTTCCGATTCCCATGTCTCAGCTTAAACAAGATGCACTTGGATGAACAGGCGTAATTACATTCTCGATACTGCAATTACTTCTCAGCTAAAGGGGTTTAGCCCCTGAGAAAGAGGCACACAAATGGCACGGTGCACTACAATAGTATTCTGGGAATCTGTTTGGAACTTCAATTGTCCCCTCGCAATAAGTGCGGCAAATTGGGGGCAAACTGAGGGCATAGAAGGGGCTCGTAAGGCAGAGGGACGAGGCTGTGACGGGGCGCTTTCTCAGCAAAGGCCACGCAACTCTGTGTGTCAATGTGTTTGTCCGTTGAAGTGCAGCGAGGCCTGCTACATCACAATTGGACCAAGCCAGAATTCAATTGAACCAGGAATTAGTTTTTCCTCTAGCATAAAGTTGTTGACTAATATTTTCTGGTAATAAACCAGCTTTCAACTCTCTCTCGCAAACAGCCACAAGTAGTAGCTGTGCTCTTATGGTCGCACCAATTGTGCTCTTCAGCGTATAGAACCACACACATCTACCCCCACGAACCCAAATCTTGGCACGAAAATAACTGTAGCGTCCCAAACATGAAGGAGTGAAGTGTGAGGAAGCCTGCCGTGGAGGCTTTTTCAATGGAAATAATTGGGCGCCATCTTTGAAGGTGGTATCCAGTTGTCTTTCATGCTGCCATTTGCATCACCAGTTTAGACTTGCAGCTGCAAACATGTAGGAGGCTTCGGGCCAGAAGCTAACACGGCATAAACACTGCAGCGGGCTAATGGTGCGCATTGGCACGTCTCTATTCCTGGCTGGTCTTAAAAATCCCCGTTGACATCTCCAAGAAATGAGGGTAGCCAGCTGTTGAAAATAAGTTTCTGTGTCTTCAAAACCACGGAGGTCAGCCGCTGATCGACCATTGTCACTGTGTGTTCAAAAGATGCTTTTTGCAGTTTACCTAACTGAACACACAAATATTCCCACCGGAGACTTGGACTTACGTCTAATTCGAACGTCTGCAGGGCAGTCCGGTAACCGCCGGACACTGGCGGCAGGAAGCGCAGCACCTCTTTGACCACACAGTCCAGGTAGCGCAGCCGGCTCAGCTTGTCCAGGCTCAGGCAGGGAACACGAGACTGCGACCGGCGGAAACCCTCCCTGGCACACGGGTGATTCCGACCACCTCCGTTGAGCAGGCGACTTGTCTCCTCGTCTGCGGCGCCTTCCTCTTTCTCCCTGGTGACACCGGATGGGCAGTGGCCGCTGTAGGGTTCGCCGCCAAGGCCCTCGGCTTCAAGCTCGCCCCTGGCCCTCTCCACCACCGCCGGATGGCGGAGAAACTGCAGAAGTAGAGATGTGGAGGCGCTGGCTGTGGTGGAGTGAGCCGCGAAGATCAACTCTACCGCCGTTTCCTGCCAGGATGGAAGTGGGTAGATGTGGTATAAATTCACCTAAATGTACCGGATCAATTCGCTCATAGCTGAGAACTCTTTAGTCAAAAAAACACTACAACCCTAAACTCTTTTACCTCAACAGTATTTACCTTTAAAGACATGTCTGGTGTGTGTACATGGGCTGCACAAGACAAGCCCAATCACCAAATCTGACAGACCTGCCTTTTTCGTTTCATTGTGCATTTAGTCTTGTGTGGCTGTATATGAATGTAGTGTAGTCCTATCTCATGACTACTTTCAGAGTCCTTGGCTGGCACTGACCTCCCTGAATGTCCAAGATAAAGTCTGCATCATAGTGAGTGCCTCGCTCGGGTACCTTGAGCTCCTGGATGTTGAGCTGCTGGCCGTGCTCCTTGGAACTGGACAGCATGTAGTCAAAGGCGTCGTGATATTCTTCCTCCGCCTGCTGCCGCTCAATCTTTTCCTGAATGATTTTCTCCATGTTGGCATGCAGGATTTCTCTTGCTTTTATCCCCTACACAGAGAACAACGCCCCACATTATTAGGCTGTCATCATCTAGTCGAGTTGTTTGGGATACATCAGCCCTTGTGATTCTGAGGGGGAAAGAGAATGGTAAAACAGTGTGTCTGAGTTGGTTTGTTCACTCTCCCTCACCTTGCGTAACCCACTGAAAGGAGCATCAATGGGCAGCGAGAAAAGGTTGTTCATCAGCTGCTCAAAGATCTGGGCCAGATAAACTATCCGCTCCTCCTCCATCCGCAGACCCAGCAGAACCCTGACCGCGATACGGAACGTCATTGACTTGGCCGCGCTGTAAACGTCGATGGCGCCCGGCTCGGAGCACCACTTGGCGATTTCAGACTTGACGACGTCCTGCACCCGGGGCAGGTAGGACTCCAGAGCCCCCCGGCTAAACACTTTAGCTAGAATCTTGAAAGGGTCGGGGAAACAAAGGACAGGGATGTCATAAAAAGTTATCACCTTCTACACGACAGTCAACACCTTTCAGTAAATACCCACTAAAAAAAGGAAGACAGGGTTGGGAAGGTTGTAGAAAACACGAGAACGGGGTGCAGGGGTTATGATAGCGTACGAGAGTGCAGAAGTGTAAACACTGACAGGTTCGGTTGAGATGATCGTTGAAGACAAGGCATGATGCTAATTTGTAAATCGACAGTCAGAACCACCAGGTGTATTTCCTTTACGTAAATACATACATAAAGGTTCTTTGAAGTTGATTTAATTAAGAAGGGAAAAGGTTCCATTCTTACCTTTCTGTTCCTCTTGTGCAGGTCTCCGATGGAGTTGACCAGCGTGTTGGGTCCCAGGATGATGCGGGTGCTCTGGGGCCACTGGGTGCACACCAGGCTGTGCTCGCCCAGCAGGATCTTGCGGATGTTTTCTGACCCCGTCACACGGACGACGGGCTTCCCAAGGAGGTGGGTCTTGAACACGTTGCCATGGCGCTCCCGGCGCGAGATGTGGAAGTTGGAACCCTGCAGTATGAGGATTGAATCTGAATGATCAGTGTGCCACATTCCAGAAAACGACTTGTCGACACGCACTCTTGCTTTACAGGAAAATGCTCATTTAGGCGCGAAACAGCTATCCCACTTTTCAACTAGTTTGGGTCAAGTTTGTTTGCTGCTCAACGGGATGGGTCGAAACACTAATTGGTAGTTTCTGTTGACATCTGTTTCTCTCCACGGGCCAAGGAATTGGCTGTTTTGTTTTTGAGACAAAAAATATTAAGGGGCGGATTTTATTTTCACCCAAATTGCTAGTTTCAAGTTACTATAATCTGCATAACAATCACTCAGAAGATGTAGTTGGAGATGAGAATCGAATATTCATAAAATATGATTACAAAAAAAACACAGAGACTCCTACTTGCATAAATTATAAAACTATTGATCCCTAATGGTTAGGGATTAAGAATGACCACAAATGTGGCAATTGTGTTGTCATAGGAAGTTATTTTAAAGTTTTTCTTAAAATGCCCAGCTGAACTGGGATAAGTGGGAGTAGTTTTATTTTGAAGGGGGTGAAAAATCCGAATCAAGAGGAATAAAAAAAAAAGGAAACCGCCGTGTCACGTGTGCTGTACCACGGCGCGGTGCGTGACCCGCATGCGTGGAACAGAACGTTTATTAAGGGACATTCCTCCGCGTGGAAGACACAGAAAGAACCACAGAGACCTGGACAGGGCAGGAGGTAGGGAGAAGAGGAAGTCGGAACAGAAAACGTCTGTTTTTTTGCTCCGCAAGGAGGAATTGCGCATCGAGCATCAAGTCCGCACATGTCACATCAACAACGGGACTCGGCCTGAAAGAATCCGCGCAGCATTTCGAAGCTTCCCGCGCGCTCCGCGATACGTCATCAGTTATTCGATGACTCCTAGGTCGGTCCGGTAATTTACCTCATTTTCATTGTAAAAATGAAGTCATCATAGAACGGAGATCAATAAGTGATCAACACAAGTAAATAATTAAAGACGCGCAGGAATTTTGGAAAAGCTTGTAAAAAAAATTAGAAAACGCAACAGAACCAGACGAGTCGACTCTCACCTGCAACAGCCAGTGGAAAGTCTCTCCGATCAGCGGCCAGCCCATGGAGCCCTTGGGCAGCGGAAGGCTGCTCTCTTTGTCCCGGGTCAGGCTCCAGCGGAGGCTCCAAAGCTGCCGGGTCAGCGCCAGCAGCAAGAGCGCAGACAGGACCGAGGTGAGCGCGGTGGCCAGAGCCGACAGCACCCCAAACTGGGCCAGGGGTAACATCTCCATAAGAGCCGGTCCGCTTCCCAGCATCCACCTGCGTGTCCGTGCGTAAAGGCGCTTCTGCTCCGTTCAGAGCAGCGGTGTTGCGCAAATCGTTCCCCCGCTTTATCCTCCTCCCTCTTGTGCTTTTTCTCCTCCGTAAATTCTGTCCAAATAAAAAATAATTGTGTGTTAGCGCGATGTGGATGGGTTTAGAAAAAAGGGGCAGTGTGACTCTCAACTCTGTCTGAACCCATCGCTGGAGACAGCCAATGGCAGAGAGCCGTCATAAGCTGTTATTACAGCCAGTCCGTGGACAATAATACCAGTAATCAAACCAGCTGGACCTTGGCCTTCCTTCCCACTCACAATTATGACGTGGGGATTCACCTGGCTGATATTTATTATAATGCCTCAAACTAGAATAAGTGATTATTTTGATTAAAACAAATAATAATAATGAATCTCCAGTAATATTAAATATAAAGTATTGGAGAGGTGTCGCGGACAGACCAAATATATATATATAACAATAATCAGACCGGCCGGCATCAGGCTCATATTTACACTGAAATATATGATGTATGAGAAACGTGTTTAATTCTCTCTTGTGAGGAAACTGCGCTTTATTTCGCTGCGGCTGCTCCTTCAAAATGAGGAGTAGCTGTCAACTATTCCAAATAGTTTTACAGGTTTACGTGCGCCGGCTTGTCTATTAGGTTATGCTCCTTTATAGGTACAGTTCAGGGGGCTCAGTTAACCCCGAGGCGGCCGAGGTTTATGGAGCAAGGGCAATAAATCAGACATTAAAAAAAAAAAAAAAAAAAAAAGCAGAAGAAGAAAGGGGATTTAAATACAGTACAGCATGAAGCGATTTAACAGGCCTGGAAAAGTGGGGGCGAAATGAGAGGAGGCCAACAGGATGAAGAAAAAAAGAGTTTAACAACGAATCCACTCATGCGCTTCACTTTCCCAGCACGATATAACGAGAAAACGCTGACTTTAAACACGAGACTTACCTGCGACCAGCCTCCCGTCAGCTGCGAGGGAAATCCGTGTACTTTTAAGCTTAAAGTGTCTTTGCTGCCTTCTGTGGCAAACCGGCGACTATTTCTCCCGGGTGAGCGGGATGCGGGGGGGTTTTATAGAAAAGACCGCGCGGCATGATCCACCTTCAGAGGATGACGTTGGTCTGGGTATGTTAAAGAGGCTCGTTCGTTCACCGCGCGGGCCGGAGAGAGAATTTAAAAAAAACAAAAAGAAGGAGGGGGGAAGGGGGGATGCGGGGGGGAGGGAGGGGGTGGGGGGGGGTTGGAGATCAGAGCAAAGACGCAGCGGTGCGCTACGAGAGAGAGAGAGAGAGAGAGAGAGAGAGAGAGAGAGAGAGAGAGAGAGAGAGAGAGAGAGAGAGAGAGAGAGAGAGAGAGAGACGCAGGAGGGAGAGGGGTGAGACTAGGGAAGAGGAGATAGGAGAGGGCACCAGATGGAGGAGACCAACAGGTAGCCAATCAGCTGGGAGCGCCTCGGAGTTCCGCACAGGTTTAAGAGACAGCGTCTTATTCTCTGGAAATAATCTAGATTTCCACCGGATTGATTTTGTTTCTGTGGCTGTAATTTGACCGGTCGTCCATGGAGCAATGCAACAGATTGGAGAACAAGATATTTGGGAATGCATGAGAGCGACTGAACGACGAATTATTATAATGAAAAATGATGATTATGATAATGATTCGGTTTTTTTAAATGTTGCCCAAAGCTGAACTTCATTCATTAAAAATGATCAATGAACAGCAGCCGGAAACGGCTCCATGACTCGCACGTGTGAGCAGATGTAATATGGTGGGTTTGGTGGTGTCGGATGTGTGTGGATACTTCATGAGTCTTCGTCACTTCCCTTTTGTGACTTGTACCGAAGCCTTGGAATTATATTTGATGAGAAGGGTATTAAACACATTCTTTTTTTGTACAACACAACACTCTTACGACACAGTTTGGGTATAATTTAATTTAATAACGTGAACGTGGATTTGTATTATTTCGGTGCGAGTTTAATCCTCCAAATATGAGACATTATTTTCGCTGTCAGGGTCTCCAACGCAGGTTATTTGATGAATGTGACGATGCAGATTGAAACCGTGAAATGCGTAATCCCCTGTGTATGTGGACAGCTTTGGTCACTTCACTTCCTGTGTTGTTTATGGACGTT
The DNA here is from genome assembly GCA_021346845.1 of Apeltes quadracus. Classification (NCBI taxonomy): domain Eukaryota; kingdom Metazoa; phylum Chordata; class Actinopteri; order Perciformes; family Gasterosteidae; genus Apeltes; species Apeltes quadracus. Next base: position 2,960,309 of record CM037922.1, on the reverse strand, counting down.
TGGAGCATCTGATCTGGTTTGTAGAAGCGGACCAATCAGCGCAAAGTGCGCGCACGTCCAGCTGCTGTTTTTAGTTTGTGTGGTGACCGTGGGCGGTGAGACGAAGCTCGCTGTGTTAAAAAATGAGGATTTTCTGCGTGGATTTAACGCGGAGTCCGCAGAAAATCAACATCTATCAATATCTCCCCCCCCCCCCCCCCCCCCCCCCTCCTCAATGGTGGAATCTTAATGTGAGGCCGCAGATTCCGTTTAAAAGCACATTTTCACTTCACCACGCAACAGTTGTTGGTTTTTAAAATACACATTTTAGTTCTTTTTAACAAATTCCGGGTTGTAATAATTGTCCAAAGATGCGACCTGAGGTTTTTTTTATTTCAAATTCAGTTATTAATTAATTTCAGAAAATATTGACTTATTTTTCTTTTCTTTGTTTCTTCATGTTTGAACATGATCATTAAAACGTTCACAGAGCAGTAAATCTCCAGATGACATTCGATAGGTATTAAAAGCTCGGGGAACTTGGGGAATTCCCCCAAAATACACAAATAACACATCAACATGAAAAATGATATTTCCTATCAGCTGTTTGAAGTTTGAGTTCTCTGAGTGAAGATAATAAATTGCAACTGACTGCCACGTTATATTACTTTTTGTTATCAAGGTTAGATTATGGTTATGTTGTTTTTATTATTATGATTAAATTTATTACAGGCTGAAATGTTTTCTTTCTGGTTCTTCCCACCTTAAAGACAATATTTCAGAAAAGTATTGAAATCTGTGAATATTCCAGCTGCGTGTTGAGAGCAGGACGTGGATAATATGTGAGGATCTTGAGACGATTCCTGACATGATGAAGATACACATTGTGTTTGGAGCAGACTGGAATTTTCGAAACCGCCTGTGAAAACCTGTAAAATGGGATTTTACTGGAATTTAGTGGGCTTTTCAGAAAAGTTGCAGCGAGATAAAATGATTGGAAAGAAGTTTTGAAAAATACGACGGTAAACAAAACAAAAAAGCATTGACAAAAACCTTGTATCTATTTTCCTGCTTGTGCTTGAAGATTATTAACCAACGTCATTATGCATCAATAAGATGATGAGTCAGTTCAGCAAAAACAAGTGGCCCTTCTCCTCCGCCTTCGTGCTTTCATCCTTCACCATCGTCCTCCTCTGCCGCTCTTTTTGTCTCCCTCCCTCCCTTCCTGCCTCCCTGCCTCCCTCCTTTGTGATCACATTCAGTTGATACTTGTGTCAGAGCGTTCCTGCCTGTCGGCTCCCATCACGCCGAGCCGGATCATTAATAACAGCAGCGGGGGGCCTTTCAGACAGGAAGAGCCGCGGCTCCACGTCAGCCGTCTCCTGCAGGCCGCGTTTGGTTGGAGGTGGAAAATAAAAACAGTTTTTTTTGTTTTGAATCTCAGCGAGTTTTTTTATTAATCGTGTTGATGTGAAGTGATATTGACATTTAATGTGTTTCCAAATTGAGATTCCTTTTTAAGTCTTTTTGAAACGTCGGGTTCAGCGTTCATTGTTACACGCTGAGGTGCATTTCCTTCGTGTCCCCGTGCTGTTTGTCCCATCACAACACAACAGCCCTGGACACTTAAAGGGCCATTCCACTAATCCTAATCCTGAGCTTTTAAAAGCTTCTGAAATGGAGATCTTCCTCCACGCGGCGCCTCGGGCCGCTTCGCAACGGTTTATTCTCCAGATCCCGTCTCCGGTTTCCACCTCAGACACTCTGGAGACCCAAAGTACGTCGGCTCTGATTCCTCTCGCCTCGGAGAAGAAGCCCTCGGCGACATGAAGGGAATCCTCTCGTTCAGCGTCGCCACGCGGACACGAACGATACCGAGAGGAGTTCAGTCTGAGCCGAGCAAAGTCACACGTGTTTTCCATTGCTGAGATTAGTTCCGGATCAATGCAACAACTTACACTGGTTATTTATTCCTGTGTGTGTGTGTGTGTGTGTGTGTGTGTGTGTGCGTGTGTGTGTGTGCGTGCGCTCAGGCCCCGAGGGCTGATGAGTTGATGAGTTGATAACTTAAGCCTGACTTTAAAACAGCTCGCCGATCCCCCGTCTTGGCTTCAGTGCTTTGATCACATCGGAAGCGTTCGGGCCTCCCAACTTTCGCTTTCACAACTTTCTTTTGATGATGCGTTCGTGGTTCCTCTCTGTGTGGTTGTCCAACGTCTACCTGAGCTGAGAGGGGGGACGTTCTGCTCGGCCCCTCGCTGCTGCAAGTTCGGCGTTCTAGTCTAGGTTTCGATGTCGGGCTTGAAGGGACGTTTAGGTTGGTCTTGGTTCTCTGGTTGTCCTCGGGGCGAGACGTTGTCCTTTTTTGTCAATTTCCTCCAGTCGTCTCCCATTATTTATCGCATCTGTGATGCAGACAGGCAGGAGGAGAGAGGAGCAGCAGAGACCGACGGAGGCAAGTAGGAGCATGCTGGACGCACAACTCCAAAGGCACAAGCCCATTTAAATACTCCCACGGCTATCAGCCCATTCGTTATTTAATGAGCCTCGCTGCGTTCACGTGCGCGTGAGTAACCGAGGAGGAACGTCTCGGTGAAGGTTGGAGGATTAGGGAATCAAACGCCTCATTAAAGGATGAACATTCTCAAAAGAACCTCCTCAGATTAACAGAAGTTCCTGAATCAAGTTCATTCTGCCGTTCATCTATACGGTCTTGCTGACCTTGCTGACCTTTGACCTCCCACTCCTGGCTGCTCGGAGGTCACTTTTCGGTGATCCGCAACTTTCCTTTTTTTTCTTCTTTTTACACACTTGCACTTGTGACCTCGTCTAAAAACGTCTTGTCGTGTCAAGAAAAATCCCCCTTTTTTATCCCTCAAAACACGCGTGACTCCCCACCGCACGAGAGCTCAGGTGTGTGTGGGAAGACGTCGGCCATCTTATCGCGCTGCAGATCAGCCGCTGAAGTGTGTGTGTGTGCGTATGTGTGTGTGCGTGCACGTGCGTGCGTGCGCGTGTGTGTGTGTGTGTGTACGTGTGCGTGCGCGTGTGTGTGTGCGGGTGCGTGCGTGCGTGCGTGTGTGTGTGTGTGTGTGTGTGTGTGTGTGTGTGTGTGCGTGTGCAGGCAGTAGAAAGTGCTGTAATGTAAACACTGGATGAACTGAGGCCGCTGTCACCCCGAGGCGACGCCGAGGATTCACTCTGATCCGCTCAATACAAGTGTGTGTCTGTGTGTGTGTGTGTGTGTGTGTGTGTGTGTGCATGTGTGTGAGTGTGTCACAGAGTGAGACTGAATCGGTGTATTGTGTGCACGCGTACAAGTGTGCATGTGTTTTCTCTAAAGTTTCTTAGCGTGCGTCCTGCTGTATTTGTGTGTACGCAAACATGTTTAGCCGCGTGTGCGCGTGTTTGTGTGCGCGTGTAGTAGGTATGTGTGTGCAATTAGTGAAGTTGCATGTCTCTCCGGGTCAAGGGGGTGTCTCCTTAGTTTTGATGCCTGCACGGGTGTTAAAATCCGCCTCAGCTTCGTCTCCTACTGTCTGAGGATGACGCGCACACACACACACACACACACACGCACACATTCTCATACAAAAACCCCACCAACCTTTCATCCGCATTGCAATGTTTGTGTTGACACATTAGCCATCCTCCTCCAAATGTGTTAAATCCATTTCAAATAAAACGATGCACCTGTTGTTGTTCCTTACAAACACTTCGTAACAAAATGGGAAAAACTACAGAGGTTCTGTTGGTGTGTGAATGTAAAACAAGACCGATGAATGACCTGGATTAAGCCTCATCAGTTCCATTGTGTACACATATCTGCTTGCACAGCTATAATTCAGAATTGTGACATGAGGCAGAAACGTTTGTGACGTTGACTCGGTTTCACAGTGAAATGTGAGACGGATGATGAATCCCGTTTGTTTCGTTGATCTTTGTCGATTTTTTCGTCTCCTTCATATCAAACCGCTGCAGGATATTCCAAGGTAATGTCTGATGGTTATTACACTCAATCCCTCACATTTCTTTCATCTGTAATTGCACCAAACGTAATTTATATACACACCCTCACTTTATTTAATTAGAACCCAGTCCAGTCAGGTTCACTGACTTCTCTCCAACCGAGGCAACAACAGCAGATCTGAGGAACACGCACGTCTGATGTGTTTCATCAGTTCTAAAGAAGTCTCACTCTGTGCGATCGGGCAAAAACAGGATAGTTTATCCGCCTCCTGTGTTATTTGACCATGAAATAAAGTCACCGTTTAGACACAAAGGCGTCGGCGGAGGTCCTTCAACATTTGCTCTCGCACTCGATACACAAAAGCGGGTCCTCGTGTGTTTGCCCGACCCGTCCGCGGCCCCTCAAAGCGCCGCGTCTGGCTCCTCCTGCGATGGTGGGGCGCAGATGGCGGCCGTGGCTCAGGTACAAAGGGGGGGGGGGGGGGTTAGGATGGGGGGGGGGGGGGGTCGCCCTTCATTCAGACTATCCTCCTGTTCATGTCAATGTGGCTTTGGGCAATACACAAAGGCCGTCCCGTTGGTGTGTGTGTGTGTGTGCGTGTGAATGCTTAGTTGGTCCCGATGGTTGAAGGCCTGCTATTGGGGTGTGAATGGGGGTGAATGGGGATGAATGGGGGGGGCATGGGAGTCTTAAAGCGCTTTGAGTGGTCAGAAGACAAGAAAGGAGCTTTACAAGTACAAGTCCATTTACCGTTTAACATGGGTTTGCATTGGAGACCCCTCACACAGGCTGTGAGGTGCGTTGTGCGTCGGCCTGAGTGTAATTACTTGACGTGCGTCTCTTCATGTGCGATGGCTCTGATTGGAAAAGAATTTAGGGGCGCTGTTAAAAAGGCTAATGTGCAATGTGATGATTACAGGGACGGATACGTGATAGATTTGTGCTAAAGGAGTAATTCTTCAATTTTGCCCCCAAAATTCCCCCAAATAATCTTCGATCACTGTGAATTAAGAATCATTCAGCGTGAACTGAAAGAGCGCCGAAGCTCTTTTGGCCCGTGACCCGCGCGGGGCGGCCCGGCGGACGCAGACTTCCTGTCCTGCTAAAGAGCTGCCAGTCAGGGGGACGGAAGCAACGGCTGGATATTTTACACCGTCTTTCCTGGAAATCCAACACTCCGACGAGCAGCGGGAGGGAAGAGAGAGAAAGTTTTCAGTTGTTCCCCAGAGACAAGAGAAGATGAATGAGGGGGACGAGGGGGAGGGAGTAAGAGGGGGGGGGAGACGAGGTGTAGGACTGGGGTGATAACGAGGTGATGTGAGTCGTCATGTGTGCTGTATGATTTGATCCATCTGGCGTCACAGAAAATGTTAAAGCGAAAGCAAAGCGTTCATTTGGGAGTTTGTAACTCTGAGTGATGTGAAACCTGAAAGTGGCCGTTAAGGAGGCCTTTCACGATGCTACAAAATAAAAGCTGGCAAACTGAGGATATATATATATATATATATATATATATATATTGGTTTCCTTTTTCAGAGTTTCAGCCAGAAAGCGGCTGCGACCATTTAGAAGAATCCAAATGAGCATCTTCTCCGTCTCAAATGTGTCTCGAACTGTAGAACAAACATCTCTGAGACGGATGAAGGAGATTTATTTAAAAAATGGGGATCACAGAGCCTAACAAGCACAAAATCTGTTCACAAAAGGGATGAAAACGCCGACCCCACTTCACTTCCCTTCCTCCTCCGCCCTTCTCTCCCCCCCTTCCCCCCGCCTCCTCGTTTCTTTGATTCTCTCCTCCTTTCTCCTTGTTTGAGTCGCTACCTGTCATCGGCAGCTCCCTCCGGGGAGGGGGGGTGTTTGTGTGTGTGTGTGTGTTTCTGTGTGTGCGTGTGTGTTGACCTGTTGGCTGAGGATCGGTTCTCTTCATTTTATCGGTGCTCACTTCCACTTGACGACTTCGACTTTTGGGCGTACAACATTTCCACAAACATTCTTTGTGTAAAGTATAAATCAGTAAAAGTGTAAATCAGCCTCCTGCGCTTAAAGTATCCAGAGTCAAATTATGCATGAAAATCCTTTCGCGGGATTCATTTCTAATTTTACGTGACCGTATTAAAAAAACAGATATTTATTGGTGCAAATGTTTGGTCCAAATGGCAGCAAACATTTATTTCACTTAAACAACACGAGAAGCGACGGGGAAAACGTCTCTTTGGTGGAACGTCCGAGGTCCCTGAGACAAACCCGAGCACCAGCCCGACTGACCCCGGGTCAGATTCCAACGCGCCGAAACCTACGACGCTCAGTAGCAATGCAAAGGACTCCAAAAGAAAAAAGGGAGGATTATATTCAGGTGACACATGAACGCCTCGTGCATACCTTCATCTACAGCGATGATGTGTTTTGTTCTTCTGATTCTGATTTTGATATAAAATAATATAAACGTAAAGCGTCCTTTTTGTTGCCGTGAACTCAAACATCCAGGTTTGATTGACGCGGCGCGGAAGCGTCTCCGTGCCGGGACGACGGAGCCGCAAACGCAAAACAGAAATGTGTGTTTTGAGGGAAAAGGTGAGAGGAAGGTGAGTAAGGCGAGGCGCACGGGGTTTGACCCCCCTGGCGGCCTCAGGGTGAGGGGCAACAACCGGGGCTACCGGTGGTCCACTTCCTTATCTTTCAGGCGGAGCGCCCCCGCCGAGCTGGCAGGGCCGCGTATCGGGTTCGGGGCCGGGGCGAGGAGAGGGGGGGTAGGGGGGGGGGGGGGGGGGGGGGGGGTCGCGACCTCTGCCGGGAACAAGGGCTACTGTTCTGCTCCACTCGAGCTTTTGAAAAGGAGACGCCAGTTTTTTCGGAGAGGAGGGGGAGGCGAGCGGGGGGGCCCAACGTTCCACGCGGCAGCGCAACCGCGGGACGGCGAGAAGGTCAGACGGAGAGGCCGAAACGAACGCGTGATGAAACGCGTGTCGGGATTGTTGGGATCTGTATCTCGACTTTAGCTGCTTGCAGATGTTGAAATCGAAGCTGCGCTGGACACCCGCGCGGTCTCTCCTCCGACTCGTGTCGATGTCGAGCGTCTGAGCGCGGCCTCGGGGGGGGGGGGGTGGGGAGGGGGGTGACATACCTGACGCAGGGAAATGGCCGCTCCACTTCCTGCCCCGCGTGTGTGTGTGTGTGTGTGTGTGCGTGCGTGCGCTTGTGCGTAGGAAGTGCCATTCCTTGTTGACTGTGATGAGGGAGTAAACAAAGGGGAGAGGAAGCGTCCTTTATGTCGGGGACGAGTGTCCATCCAGCCCTGCAGTGCACGCGCACACACACTCACAGCGGGACCACCTGTTACGCAAACACACACACGCACACACACACACACACACAGAGGAGTGGCCTCAGGCTACAATAACAGATATCAAACACACACAACTGTTGTTGTCAGCTGAGGTGTTTTTGTAAAGTTTTACGAGCTGAGATGACGTTCTCAGTATTTTAATTTGGGGGTGGGAACGTAATTGAAGTGTGTCCTTGTGTGTGTGTGTGTGTGTGTGTGTGTCTCCGATGAAAGAAGCACATTTGTGTTAAAAATGACGCGTCAAGAGCAGAAACTTTGTTGTCAGACTTCCGCAGTGTCCCTTTTTTCAATGCAAGTCTTTGCCGGTGCAATAATCCAGTTCATGTTTTCTCGTCAGTCATTGGAGGAAATCATTAGAGGACACATGCAAGTAGTGAAAGCGTGTGTGTGTTTACTGAGGAATGCAGGAATCCAGCGGCCTCCTTTATTTTATTTTTTACTCTTCTTCCGTTATTTTTTAACTAACCCCTAGACACACTTTGGCAATAACTGTTTCCTGATTCTGATTCTGTGGCCGGACGGAGGAGGATAATGTGGAAATATTAGTTTATTTACACAATTTATCAAAAAAAAATTTGATTCTTTCTCACGTGAGCTTAAAGCAGTGAGTCACACCGTCCACGTGGCTTGAGTTACACTATCTGCTGTGACTCTCGCCCCCCTCCTCCCTCTCCTCCCTAATCCATTTATCATTTACAGTAGGAAGCAACCTGCCAGCAGTGGATTTTCTCTGCTCCGCCCCCGACCAACACACACACACACACACACACACACACACACACACACACTCCTCCTACAAACCCGAGTCAGCACTTCTGCGCCGTTTGTACTGGACTTCAGCATTTCTGTTTTGTGAAAGTGAAAGTCATCCGAGAAGTAAAAGGTGAGTAAAATGTGTAATTTGTAAAGTTGAATTAAACAAGTAGATATTTGAGTTACGCTGTTCGTTGCACTGTGTGAGGCACTAAAGAATGAACCAGAGAACAGAAACAAAGAGCTTTGTTAGTAACACACAAGTATACTTATACTTACTTATACTTATTATAAGTAAATATTCTCATTGTACTCCGTGAAGGAGTTAAAATTCTAGTCTGGTCTTGTTTTGCTTGTAATCTGTTGGGGATCCAAAGAAAGTCAAAATCCATCATTTTATTTCTTAAAATCCACCAATTATCCCAAATAAACCTGAGCGTGTTCCGGGGTGTTTGTGTGTGTGTGTGTGTGTGTGTGTGTGTGTGTGTGTGTGTGTGTGTGTGTGTGTGTGTGTGTGTGTGTGTGTGTGTGAGGGGGATGGGTTCTTCTGTGTCAGATGGAGTTTGTGAATGAATGTCTGAACTCCACCTATACACATGCATACACACACACACACGCACACACACACACCTGGACTAAACACATGCATACGCCCAAAAGGACCTGACACACACACACTCGCATTAATTTCTGGTTGCCCTTCAATTCCTACGCAACTGACCCCTGACCTCTATCCATCAACTGAGGTGCTACCTACCCTGCAGCTCTGTGTGTGTGTCTGTGTGTGTGTGTGTTTGTGTGTGTCTCCTTATACTGAGTCATTGCTTTCTTGTTTTCTTCAAAGGCGGTAATGTATTCTCTTAACTATGAAATAGTTAAGAGAAGAAATGGACAGAAGCATCTACACGTGTGTCTTCAAACACTCTGTTCGGTCGTTTCATTGGTCCGTCTGCTGCCGGTTCTTCCGTTCCTCTTCCACTCACCCGTTGTCAACTTTTGCAGCACCTCGTGGCACTCGGTTCTCCTCACGTCGCCTTTTTGTTTGACGGTCCGACGCACGGAACGTCGGCTAGCTGCTGGTGGCTAAACGTGCCCGTGTGCAGCGATCGACCCGCAGCGTTCCAACAGTGCGACTCGCTTTGGAACGATCCTTTTTATTGCAATGCATCCTCGAGCGGTTTGAATGTACGTATTCAAACAGAACTCGCCGAAGATATACTTTTAATTACATTTGGACGTCCGGCGACAGGTCTGTGCCCACTAGATGGCGCTCTGAAGCCCAGTGAGATTACAGCAAAGTCATTCCGTGCCGACCAGCGAAACTCGGGGCGCCGTTCCATTGTTTGTATTTGTGCAATGTGTGCGCTTTTTTGGGGGAGTTACATTTTACTGGACTTTCCGGGTAATATTTTACCGTTTGAATTGTACCTTTAAACTCTCACCCCGTCTCACCCCGTCTCACCCCATCTCACCCTGCCTCACCCTGCCTCACCCCATCTCACCCTGCCTCACCCCGTCTCACCCTGCCTCACCCCGTCTCACCCTGCCTCACCCTGTCTCACCCTGTCTCACCCCTCCCAGCATTTGGTCTCAACACGGCCTTGCTAATTCATGCTGTCCTCACTTCTTTTTTTATAGTTTTAAGGAAATTAAGTGATGCGTGTCATCAACCTTGTGTGAGACGTCTGATTGGTTGGCCTGATGGTGTGTGTGTGTGTGTGTGTGTGTGTATGTGTGTGTGTGTGTAGGTGTGTGTGTCGGTGTTCAGTCAACCCCTCTGTATCCCGTTCTGTCCCTCTGCTTTACATCGAGGCTGGGAGCTGTAATTATAATGTCCGGCCAAGAAACACCTGCAGTGTGTGTGTGTGTGTGTGTGTGTGTCTGTAGGCCGCCGCCTTGCAACAAACAGCTCCACCGTATCTCCGCTGCCTTTGAAGCCCTCCCACCTTCTAATCAACAGCGTTGCACAGAAACCTGGAGGTACTCTCACACCTCTCCACGTGTCATTCTGCACACCTTTAACATATTTTGGAAACACACCATCCTCTGTGCAGGAATGTTCAGCGCGTGTGCTGCACTTTGGACTGGATGCTCATTGAAATCCGTTCACACGCCAGCCACAAACTGGGCCTGGCTGCCGGACATCAACACTTTTCCTACCGACTTCAGCATATCATTGAAAACGTCTAGTCGGACATCTGAAGCTGGAATCCAACAAACCGTTAAAACAATCAAAATGTCTTCAGTCGGACTGAAGAAGCACAGAAAGAAGAAGGACGCTAGCATCCAGGTGGCTGCGGGTTTTTTTGCCCTCTGTGTCCTAGATTGCGCCTCTTAGGGGAGATTTGATTGTGAAGGAGCAGACTGATGTGTTATCAATACGTTAATTGGATAGTTGGATTAAGTGTGTGATCTGGTGTCAGGTGGGACGGAGCACCAGTCGCCCTCAGACTGACACAAACAGATGAGACGAGCAGCAGGGAAACGGCAGGAACAATGAGGCAGCTAAACACACGGGGAGCTGCCCCCCCCCCCCTAATGCCCTCCCTCCATGGTAATTGTATTGGCTCGGTGTGTGTCTGTGCTGTATGTGTGTGTGTGTGTGTTTGTGTGTGCGCTCTCCCCTGCTAGGTGGAGGGAGGGTCGCGATCACTATGAAAAGAGAGGAGGAAGGACGTTTGGCCAGCGGAATAAAAGCCGATTTAATGAGAAAGTAAAAAGCCTCCGAGACTCTTAATGTCCTGGAACACTTGTCCCGTGTGATGGATGGCGGAGGAAATAGTGTGTGTGTGTGTGTGTGTGTGTGTGTGTGTGTGTGTGTGTGTGTGTGTGTGTGTGTGCGTTCAGTTAACCACTCCATCATATCGAAATGTATTTGTATAACAAACAATAAAGACTTTACTGAACTATTTGGGCAAAGAATCTCGTGTCTCTTTTCTTTTGGAAATGTAGCTGAAAACCCATTAATTGAGCAGATGAGGCGGGTTTCTCGGCCTCCAGTCAGCTGATTCCTCCAACCGGCGAACTGAGACACCGAACTCGCCGGCTGGCTTGAAACCCCGTCGTCCGATCCGCAGCAGGTTTACAGGTGGACGCTGTGAAATAACAGGAAGCTGAACTTCGGTCCAATGATTTTGCGTTGATATATTACTCCATCAACCAGAGGCACATTTCAAGATGTAGTTTGTTAGAGAAACGAAAAGCTCACAGTGAATGAAGAGTTAAATGAAGCGTTTAAGGTCCCACTGGGGCCACCGTAGTTCCAGCGGGGGCCCTCAAGGGACCGCGAGGTGTTTGGATAAAAGCCTCCTTTGAGTCGAATGTTTTAGAGGAGTCGGTGCGCCGCTCTGCTGTAACGTGATTAAGATTCGGGTTGATGCATCATCTGTCAGATAAAGTAAAAGAATGCATTAGATACAGTGGTAGAAAATCCCTCACACACACACACGTTTCATTGATCAATGATCAAAGAAACTGTGGCAAAGTAAAAGAAATGAGGAAGACAAAAGAAGGAAAATACAGAGAGAATAAAGTGAAGTTAACAGAGAGGAGGAGACAAAGAAAAGAGCAAAGGGGACAAAGCGATCATCAGGTACAAAAACACTGCCGACCGGCCATTTTTGTTTGTTCAGACTGAAGATGTTTGGTCGGCCGTCTGAGCAGAAAGAAGTCAAAGTTCAAACCAAAAGAAAACTCCTGTGACCTTCTGCTGAATGGCTTCTGCTGCAGTCAGACACGGCTTGTGTCCCTTCCAGCCAGATCAGCATCGCGCTGCGAGCCCCCCCCCCCCCCCCCCCCCCTTTGAATCGGCCCGTCGATGAGTCCACAGCCCCCCCGCCCGTCCTGAGAATCTGTCCGCCACTCCCAAAGGTTTGTCCGCGTGGGTTTGAACCCGTCCTCCTCTCTCCGTTGCCAAGGCAACGCTTCCTCCCTTCATACGTGCAGCCAAAGGGCCCCAAAGGGCCACCAGCAAACCTCCCCGCTGCACAGGTATAAACACCCTGTTTATTCGACCAATGAGAAATGCACCTTATTATATAACAGGAAGCTGCATCTTTAAAAAATAAAATGTATTATTGGTCAGTAATATTGGTCAAAAGTGGTTAAAGATGTGAAACTAAACCAATTGTGAGAAAACTGGACATTTTGGGAAGCAACTTTTTGACTCGAGTAAAAGCTTATTTTGTCAGACTGTTGATCTTTAATAAGAAAAAGAATCACAGAAACACAAGAACCGATTCTTAATTTCTCAAAGGAAAGATTTTGTGTGTTAACATCACATGTTTTGTTCTTACAACTCGTATCTTGGTTGTTTCTTTTGTTTTTTTACCACAAGCCATCGCCGTTGTTCCGTGTGTGTCTGTGTGTGTCTGTTCAGGAAGACGAGTGTAACCACATCAGCACAAAAAGGAATCCTTTAGACAAACAATCCGAATCCGAGCTTGACCTTAAGGAAGAAGAAGAAGAAGAAGAAGAAGTGTTCTCGCGCCGCGCGATGAAAACCCTCCGAGGTGCAAACTGAAAAATCGCACGCTCGGGCCGACGGCCTCATGGGAGGTTTTGAACGGGCCTCGATGGGGGTCACGGGACTCACTCAGCGGACAGACGGCCGGGTCAACTTTCAGTTCAGGTGAGAGAAAGAAAAACAAGCAGAGTTGCAGTTTGTGGCGCTTCTTCAGCGCCGCTGACACATGGAGGGGTCAATCATACACTCACTCAATGCATTCCTGCCTTCCCCCCGAGCGTCGTCTCTTTCTTTCATTTCTTTTCTTCTTATAGGGGCCGGGAGGGGAAAGGGGGGAGCGGTGGGGGGGGGGGGGTAGATGGGGGGGTTGCGAAAACAAAAAAAACCCTGGTAGAAAGAGAGAACGGAGAAAGAAGAGAGGACAGAAAGGGAGAGAGGAGGAATAGAAGAAGAAAGGGAGGGCAGAAGTTAAAGTGAATCACTTTTGGGGGGGAAGAGGGGGAGGGGGGGGGGGTGTGTCACAAGTGGATGGAGTGACAGGCAGCTTTCATCACGGGCCGCGCTGTCAATTCACCATGATTAATGGGCCGCTCGGGGACGACGTGGATGAGAAATATGACTACTGTCTGCTAATTTGTTTAGTATTGAGCTACTTAGACAAGGGCTGGTGTGTGTGTGTGTGTGTGTGTGTGTGCGTGTGTGTGTGTGTGTGTGAGACAGGCCCATGCATCCTTAAGAAAGTGAAGAAAAGATGCTTGAACCAAAGCCTGTAACTCTCTTTTGATTGACACCCTGTCAATCAAGAAAGGTCCATACAGGCATGAGGGGGTTGTGTGTGTGTGTGTGTGTGTGTGTGTGTGTGTGTGTGTGTGCGTGTGTGTGTGCCCCAGGACTGGCACAACTTTGTTGCCAGCTGGGTTCCTAAAGCTGTCAATCATTCTAACAATGAGCACCGGGGTGCCATCCCCCTCATGGCGTCCCTTTCTCTCTCTCTCACACACACACACACACACACACACACACACTCGGTCATTCTCAGAAACTGCTGCAGTCTCTTCCTGTTGAATTGTTGACACCATCTTAATTTGATGTTCCGCTCATGTGCGTGTTTGTGCGAGCCAGCGCGCCGAGCTAAAAAAAGCCGGATTAAACCAGCGATTACAGGCATCTGAAGCCGTCCTAGTTTTGTTTTTTTCTTAACATGTGAGTGAGTTTCTACGTGACGGAGGAAATAAACATGGCCCAGTCGCCAGGCAGGTTTTACTTACTGTGTAACAAGTCCAACCCACTAACTGGTAACAGCTCATAGAACACACACACAACTCGTCCGCCGACGTCTGCAGGACAACGATGCTCCTCGACCCTTTTTCCCTCTCGTGCCTCCGCAGAATGGAACATTTACTGAGAGCGCACACACACTCACACACTGAAGCACACACTCAAACACTAAAGCACACACACACACACACACACACTGGAGCACACACTCACACACTGCATTGCATGCGCTCCTTTGCTGCTGAAACAGCCCCTGACAGACATTCACAAGTGGAGCAACAACGCCTGGATGATGCAGCCTTTAACACACCTGCACACACACACCGCACACACACACACACACACACACACACACACACACACACAGAGGGTGAGCTTTGAAGCCCAGGCGAGGTGAGCCGGGGATCACGGGGATTGATGCGGCGGCGGCTCGCATCTTTTGAAACAAAAGCCAGAGTTGTGACACGCGGTGATTAGCGGGCGTTTGCGTCTCTGAGCTTCACCCCAGTGTCTCACCGGAGAAGAGACATCCACCCTTTTTTTGTGTGTGTGCGTGTGTGTGTGTGTGTGTGCTGCACATGCGCTTTCTTTGCCTCTCTGTCGTTTCTTGACGGATAAAAAGTAGCAAAGAATCTGACTTTTGATCTTGAATTCAAACAAAAAGAACAAACGGCTCCTCGTCTCCTCAGGTGTTACTGGTGGGACACAACGTAGCACGTAAATTAACTTGAACTAAGATGAAAATAAATGATTGGAGCTGATGTTTAACGGCCCTTTAACCCTGAATCCTTCTACTGAACTGCTTTAGCGGGAGTCAACGCGCGGCACCTGCAGAGATTAAAAGCGGGCGGGCTTCCACGCCGCTCCGCCCTGGTGGATGTTTTTCGCCGCGAGCGGTCGGCAGCTAGCGGATCTCGAGCGCTGAACCGAAGCAAAGCAGAGTAATTGTCTCTTTCCTCACTAACAGGATTAGAGCCCGGCGGTGTGGTGGGTTCAGGCCTCCAGTCAACCGCACCGCCGCAGGCCGCCAGCTGGACGGCCGGTGGCTGCAGCCGGGGTCACCGAGCTCCTGGCGGGTCTGCGAGGCTACGTGCGTAACATCTAATGTTACTTCTGAAACCACGAGCAGTTCGTGTCCAAACCCTCTCTGTCCCCGTCGTCCTGGGGGGCCTCGGGGAACCTGATATGATAATAACAGCTGACAGGTTGCATCTTCTGACGAAGGGACTGAAGAGGCCTCGGGCAGCGAGGCACCGGCTCTGCGTGTTTGTGTTTCCGGTATTTGTGTGGACCCGGCCCTCGTATGTGAGGACAGTGAGTGAGGACAAGCCGGGGACGTTTTGGAAACAGAAGATTCTTTTGGCCAGTCAGGACATTTAAAGACATTGGAAAGCGGAGACATATTTGAAAATTGTGCTTTTTTTCCCAAAAGATATTCTTGAAAAGAAGATGAGACCTTTTTCTGCACGTCAATTCTTTAAATGTTGATTATAGCATTCATCTGCGTGTGCTTCAATGTGTATCAGTGACCAAACACGCACTCACACACACACACACACACACACACACACACACACACACAGGTAGATCAGCAGTCGGCTCAGTTCCTGGGTTTCATTCTATTGAACGCATAAAGTTGAAAGGCTTCTCCTCCTCCTCCTCCTCCTCCTCTCTGCTTCTTCTTACCTCTGTGTAACCCCTAACGCACACACGCACACACACACACACAAACACACATTCTCTCACACACATCTTCACACGTTAATGACGCTAATTACAAGCAATTACTCGACATATCTGGTGCTGCTGCCCTGCGGCTGTGTTTCAAGCGTGTTCACTCAGAGGAAGGCCCAAAGACCTGAAGGTACCTGAAGGCCTCACGCTCCCTGTTCTGAGTACTTTAAGTTCCTACAGCCGCCTTTAACTTCACAATAAGTCTGTTCGAATCAACCTCCGGAAACACATTGTCAGTTGTTGATGCGTTCAAAGACGCTTTGACGTTTGATATTCAAGAAATAAAATCATTCGCATTGTTCTTTCCACAACATCCACACTGAATAGTAATTAATAAAATATATTATTGTACTTACATATTCAGTTATTTTTGGTAATAGGCCTAAAAATCAGCATCCGAATAGTCTTAGCTTAAAACTCTTATCTGATACAAAGAGCTCAGATCCATTTCAGTCTGCTGTGCAAACCCCTCATCCTGCTTCCGTCAATGTTTGACCGAGTCCTTAAAGCCGGAGGAGGTGAAACCCAAACCTGACGCACACATCTGGGGCGGGAGGCTTATCCGGGCGTTTCCATGGAGACCCACCTGATGTGGCTGGAGGAGCATCACATTGAGTATCATATCCTGGTTGGTTGCTTTTTCTTTCTTTTTTTAAAGACGGCCTGTCAAATATCTGTGACGGCAAACGGTCTCTCACACTTTAAATGACCTCCGAGACGGATTAACAGAAGCCCCCGAAGATCCTCCTCTCTAACGAGCGTGCCGAGGTTATCACGCGTGTGTGCGTGTGTGTGTGTGTGTGCTATCAGCAGTTAGCGAGCTGATAGCGCTGATGGCGATCGCCTGCTGTCTGCAATGACTCCCCGTCCCGAGGGGGCCTGATAAACCCCAGATCAATCTATCGGCTTCGATCTCGGGTGGGTGGGGGCGGGGGGGGGTGTCTGCGTCCGATACATGAAGCTCAGAGTAAGGAGAGGAGAGGAGGAGGGAAGGCAGGAGGGAGGGAGGGAGGAAGAGGGGGGAAGGAGGAGTGGAGGATGGAGGCTCAATCAGGCCGGTCGTGCTCGGCTGTTTACACAACAAACCTTTCAATTAGCAGCAGGCGACAGCAGGATAACTGTGCTGATTAGCAGATCATTGTGTGTGTGTGTGTGTGTGTGTGTGTGTGTGCGTGTGTGTGTGTGTTTGCTGTTGGAAGGGGCTGTTACCTGTGTCCGTCCTGATACAATCATGAATGAAACTGGCACTAATTACAACGCGGCAGGCTGAAGTCGAATCATTAAAGGACTTTTTTCAAAAGTCATTCAAGTTGTTCGATTATTTGACAGAAACATTTAAAACGATAGCAAACTTTTCCTTTTACGCCTCAGTTTAGATCAGATTAGAACCTGGATTGTGAGTAATATTACACTCGTTATGTTACAGAAAGACCTGACTTGACTTGCAGGCGACATAAACACTGCTCCCTCTTCGATACCTGCTGGTCAAAGCATGCAAATGTATTTAATTATTTTAATTGATAAATAATTTATTGATTGATTAAGCAAGCATCTGTATTGATTAAAGTCTATAACTTTTGTTTTAACTCAACTGATGTTTTTTTAGTTTTGCAAATATCTTATTTCAACAAATTGAAACCTTTACATTTTTATTCAAAAGCAAAATAATCGAATGAGTGGAATTGCGGATGGTTTTGTTTGTTCTATTTTGTGAATTGGCCTGACGGTTTCCCTTCGGTCGCAGACAGCGACGACAAAAGGCATCACTCCAAAGTTCAAACAGCTCCTCGGGCACCTTTTGTTCTTTGCGTGACCTGCGTCGGTCCGACGTTTGTGAGTGTCTCCGTACATCTGGCTCACTCGACTAATTAAAAAGAATCAAACCATCATCCTGTCATCCACCAACCTTAAATTCTACTTTAGTATTTGTGGTCAAACAAAAGATGAAGCTTCTTCCAAACAGCGTCTGCGGGGACATGAAGGTGGTTTAAAGTGTATTTTTGCGTCTCAGTCACAACAAAAGAAGGAATGTGGAGGATTCCCGGGCAGAGGCGGCGCATCTCCTCTGGACGCCGCAGATTTGTTCTTACCTGTTGGCCGTCGCAGAAGACGCATACCTGCTCTGTGAGGCGTGTTTTGCAAACAGCGGTTTTTGCAGGATGCTCCGCACCAACATGTGACACACACACACACACACACACAGGCAGAGGCTTTTACATACTTTCAGCATACTTCCATAGAATTATGTTCAACACCCCTCCGCCCACACACACACACACACACACACACACACACACACACACACACGCACACACATGCACACACACGCACACACCCATACGCACTTAGACATGCACGGGTGTCACGTGTGCTCACCTTTAAGCAAGAACACACAAGTGCACCTTCGCACACGCGACTCACATTTGAGTCGTACCGCCACGAATTGTGTAACTCCAACGCCTGCTGGGGGGGGGGGGTGGGGGGGGCAGTGAGTCCATTCCTGGGGAGGGCGGATGCTCCGTCAACGACTGCGTGATGAAACAACGACACTTAAGTGGTGACTCACGGATTCGGCGGTTGGGAACAAATGAGATGAAAGTGTGGTTTTATTGGAGGGCGTCGCGCCCGTCTGTTCGTCTGTCGTCACGGAGAGTTTTAACCTTCATCCGCCGCGACCTTCAATCGGTCCCTTAATCCCCGTTTTCCCTTATTATTTCCCAACCGTCATCCTTTTATTTTCCCCCGGGGCTTCCTGTGTGGATCGTGAACCCCACGTCATTAATGTGAACATTGCAATACAGAATCCCCTCAGTGAATTAGTTGCTGTTGCCCTTCAGGTCTGAACTAGTGAAAAAAAAAGAACTGTGATAGAGTTTGGTAACAGTGATCTGACATCCAACGTCCAACGGTGCCAACTAATTAAAACGTGGACAATGTTTGCACAACCGTCTCTGAATTAAAATGGCCGCAGCAGCAACCCGATCCACTCATATACATATACAGCTGGGTTTAAATTAAGTAACCAGGTAAACAATGTAACCTGAGTGCAAACTAATGCTGAGACTGTAACCTAGCAACCCTTTTAAACTCTCTCTCTCTCTCTCTCTCCTCCAGTCTCTGTCCCGTCTGTCCTGAAGACCGATTGGACAAAATCTTAAAAAGACTTTCTTACATGTTTTATTGCTATTAATTCAACAGAATTCGGTCGGCCTCGTGGATCTTTTTTAAAACTCCCAGATGATTTTTTGCATGAAAGTATTTTCTAATTGAGGCCCCCCGAAATCCCCGCCGCGATCCCCCCCCCCCTGATCCTGAACAATCGCGACCCGCTCTCCGTAACGCCACCTTATCATCGTGACATCATACTATTTGTCCGTGGGATTAGGGCGGAACAAAGGTCATGTTAATTCTCCCGGAAAGGCCTCGGCCCCGCCGCAGATCACGAGTCGCCCTCACAGCCGCCGGGCTTAGAGGTTCAAGGCGTCCTCGGCTCTGCGGCTTCCGCGTCTTTTGTAGACAACCTTGGGAGGCTTTCCATTCATCCCGGGGTGTATTATGGCCGTCAGCACTCGGGCTATATGTAATTAGTGTCGGGGTCGAAGGTCAACGCGGGATTTAAAGCCTGAGACCTTCTGGTCAGTCAACAAACGTGGGCAGCAAACCCCCCCCCCCCCTCCCATGGACTCCGGGGGGACAGAGACCCCGCCGCTGACAGATCCGAGCCACGCAAACACACACACACAGTTTGATCTAATGCAGGGACACGCACACTAAGTAAGGCGAGCACTGACACAAGCAGGCAGGTTTAAGAAGAACTGCAACTGTGTTTTACAGTCCGAGTGGTACAGAAAACAGGCTTGATATCAATGTTTTGATGAGTTTTGATGAGATTTTGAAATCCCTGATCCGGAACACGCTGGTTAAATATGAATATATAGAATATAATATTATATTATATAAATAATAATGTATAATTGTGCGTAAATCAGCCAGACGTCCGTTATTCAATCATGTTATTTGCTCCAAATAAAGGAATTGTACTTGTTAGTACACAGATTATGTTCTATAACATGTTCAGTTGTATGTTTCTGTACTGTACGTCATTCTCAGTGTGAGGAATTAATACATATGGTTTAAAGAGTTTCATTACCTCTGCATACACAACACATGTAAATATTATTTGTACATTAAGAGAGTCTTTGGTCGCTTTAATAACTCCATCTGCTGCTGCCTGCAAGTGACGGGCTACAAATCCTCACGTAAAAGTGTGTAAAGTTCAACTAAAGACAAACTGACGTTAAGCGACATTAAATTATTGGTTATCCATCCAACTGGTAACATCGTGCTTACTTCTAAGCCACAGTGCGCCACAAAGCGAAGATAAAAGCTTTACTTTAAGTCGGTAGTTGGCACATTAAAAAGGCAAAATGACAGTTTGCAGTGATAATTATTACCAACAGAACGACTTTAAAGCACTTTGTATTTGCTGCATGTAAGCAGACTGACTGCTGCTGTTCTCCACTGATACTTTAAAGCCTTGCATGCAATTAGCTTTCACTGCTTGTTTACTTTTTACCCAAGTTAAACCTTAAATGGATGGGTTTGCACTCCTAATGATGTGTCCTGTGGGATCACCTCTGTTTCACCACACGCACACACACACACAAACCTCTGTGCAGGCAGACGCACTCTCACCCTCAGCTTTTTTTTTACCACAAAGTTGTATTTGGGAGCCACATCAGGTCCAACCTCCAGCCAGGAGGCAACAATTCCTAATAATCAATCCAAATGCGTAAAAGTTTACACACACACACACACACACGCCTGATTGTGCAAGTTTTCATGCCCAGACGAAAGCTTATAATTCATCTTCACTCATGAATACTCGAGAGCGTGGAATGTTCAGCGGCTTCTCTGAAACCAGAGCAAAGACGCACACATTTAAAGCGTGATATCTTCGTGCAGCACGTTTAAAGGCTCCTCGTTCTCTCGCTATAAAGCGCTTGAGTTCAAATATTTATTTGTACCAGTGCTTGATATTCCAACCCAAGATTGATGGGTTGGTTCTCTGTGATCAATCTTTCAGTTGATCTTGTTTGTGCTGAATATTTTTGCATTCATTGTTTGTTCATCTGCCAGCCTGTTTCTGCTTTTTATTATAGAAGTGGTTAAATAGTTCAAGTCCGCCGATCAATAGCTCGGTTGTGCAATCGCTTTGATCTGCGATGGTTATCGTCCTCCCCCGCAGCGCGTCGCGTCACATGTTGGCTTCGGGAAACATTCCAGTCCCGTCGTGACATTTTACAGATGAACCCTTTCGTCTAAATCGGACCAATGCGCCGTTAAAAATGAAATAAATAGTAAGAAGTTCTGCCAATGCTCGTTCTTTTTCTGTTTATACATCGTTAACAGGCAGATACTGTTTGAATCTGTTAAGTAGAACAGCATCGGGTTTTATGGGGTCTTCCCCAGTGGTTGTTTCATAAATTCATGCAAAAATGTCTTACGTGTCAGTCAGCACTACGGTAATTACATTACATGAAATGATGAATATCAGTTGTGTTTCTTATAGCGATGATAAACTACATTGATACGTCCTTCTCTTGCAGCAAAAAAATGTGTTTTAATAAAAAAAATCTTTCTTTCAAGCATGCAAACAGACTGTAGTCAGTTACGTAAACTCAAAATCAGGAAGAAATATAAAATGTGCACGAGGCGGCCCTGACGACCTGCACGCGTTGGAATACATCCGGTATTCTCAGGCAGTGAACAGGGCGCTCGGGCGGGAGCGGGGGGGTGTTACAGTCGGGACAAACGAGGTGCTCGGTTGGAAGTCTGCGGCGGTCCGACGGCGAACGCAGACGGCTCTTTGGGACGGACGTTCGGAGGAGAATCACACGCGGGAGGCCGCGGGGAGCAGAGAGCGGCGCTGAGGCTCGGGGCTTCATTAAGTGAACTCATGAAGTGTGTGAGAGGTCAAAGCCCACGCAGCGCTGCCTAATAAGAACAGCACAACCCCCCCCCCCCCCCCCCACACACACACACACACACACACAGGCCCCTCTGCCCCATCAGACACTGGGCCTGTCAGTTAGCATCTCAGACCCCCTTACTGGTCCTCTGTTCCGCACCAGTAAGCCTGCCTGGTAACCAGTAACCACTGGGTGGTGTGTGTGCGTGTGCGTGTGCGTGTGTGTGTGTTCACACAGAACAGAAGTTTACTCTGATTGATTGTAGTCTTGTAAATTCAACACCATCTTTTGTTTTGAAAAGCTTCATTTTTGTGTCACACGTGTGCGCGGAAGGACACACGTGTGACACACGGTGTGTTTAAACAGCACATATACTCACAGGCTTATTATACGCTGAATAATAAACTTTATTTGAAGAGCAGCGTATCGGTTTGTTTTCATTTGGTTAACTTGATTGCATCCGTTTTTCGGACAAATCCCCGCACAGGTTTTTCGTGGCGGCCCACTAATTGATCGTGAGCTGATTGATCTTCTCCAGATATTCGGCCAGCCGGCAGTCCTCTTCTTTGTGTTTCTCTGCAGGAAACGTGCGATCACGAGCCGATCCAGTGAGCAAACCGGTGCCCCGATGCTCCCAACACTCATCTCTTAATTCTCTTAAGTCACATTGAGCCCATTGAGATCGACGTTGGTCACATTTCATACAAACGTTCCTGTTCTCCTGCTGAACATGTGACCAACTCGCGCAAACAAAGTGCCTCGGTGTCTTGTTGTCGCTTGTCTGGCGGCCTGATCAGGGATCTGTGTTTGTCTTGTAAAAAAACATCAACACTTAAAAGTACTGCTGGCTGTTTCCGGACTCCGTGTGTGTGTGTGTGTGTGTGTGTGTGTGTGTGTGTGTGTGTGTGTGTGTGTGTTTAGTGTTGAGTGTGTAAACCACTGATTGAAGGCAGCGGCTCTGTCCACTGACCACACACACACATAAACTAATCAACCTGACTACACACACACACACACACACACACTGTTTGCAGGCTGTCCCTGCTCCGTCTTCTCTTCCCCACTGGGAGCCGATGAAAGCCGGGAGCCGGTTGCCCCCCGACTGTAGCGGTGGCAGCGAGCGAGAGGAGCCGCCATTAAGCGCCGCGTGCTTGTTTCCACAACAACACATCAGTGATTATCGCAAGGAGTCACTTCCTGGTTTGGCATCTCGAAACTATTAAACAGGAGGTTGCATTGAGCCGATGCGGTTGGAACAACAAACACGCAGCGGCGGCGGCAGGAAGTTTTGGCCGGGGCCTGGTGGAGTCAGAGATGAACCTCCTGTTGTTGCTCCATCCATCCGTCACTCCACGTCGCTTTCCACCTCATCAGGTGCTCCGTCTCGCTTTCACTGACAGAAGAGTCGCTGGTGTGTGAATCTTCAGGACCGCCAGGCGGTCGGGAGACGGCGGCCGCTCCACCTGGAGGTGCACGATGGAGGTGAGGGCAGGTCGGGCGGAGAGGCAGAACCAGGGGCATCGAGGACAAGAACGAGGACTCACACCACACCGCAGTTCACTCAACCGTTGCATGTTTTTAAAGTGACACAAAGATCAAAGAAGTTGAAAATGTGCAATTTTTGCTCAACAAACTGATAAATATTACCACATTTAACCCGTTCAACAGTTTATTTGTTCAGAATGTGTTTTGCAGCCAGGGCCGGCCCAAGGCATAAGTGAACTAAGTGGCTGCTTGGGGCCCCCTGGCCACCAGGGGGCCCCAAGCAGCCGCTTAGTTCGCTTTTGCTGCAAACAGCCCTAGTTTTGTATTATAACCTCACTGTATTCGTTTATAATTTTCGCTATAACAGTATAGCGTGACATTTGTGCCAGTAATCTTCTAGCACAGGTGACTGCGTGGTGGGAGGGGGGCCCCCAAATAAAATTCTGCGTAGGGCCCCTAAGAGGCTCGAGCCGGCACTGGTTGCATCCTTGCAGCCGTCTTGCTGATGTTGTAGACGTGACGATGCAGATAAAAAGAACAAAACCTGCACCGTTTCCTTCTCCTGCAGACAGAAGCCCCGTGCGAACGTTTCCTTCCGCCTCTGCGTCTTCTCTCCCCCCTCGCCGGCGGCTCCTTTGAACCGGAGGCTCCGCCCTCCCTCCGTCCTCCGTCCTCTGTTCGCCAGAGGGAGCGCGGCCTGAATGAATCCGCCACCCGGCGCTGGTTCGTTCCCTCGTTCACCCTTTCTCGTTCGTGCACAAGAAGAATACAGGCTGTTTTCCCTGCGCGGGGTGAGCGGCGGGTCAGGCCTGTTAGCGTCACTTCAGCAGGCTCTCTAAAGCAACTTTGTTACGTCCAATTGTCATTTTTGTTTTCAATATATTCCTTCCTTCAACCAATAGTTATCAGAATTACAAAACAACCTTCTAAAAATGCAGCTGAAGCGGCTGTTTCCGTAGTCCGTTGTGACATAGTGACACTGGTCTGATGCAGCAGCTTGTGCGTGCGTGTTGTGTAATCGTGTCAGCCCAAAGTTCAGTGCACCCACAGGTGCCTTTCACTTTCTTTTGTTTCCTTCTTTTTAACTAATGAGTGTAAAGTATCGAGATCTAAATGAACCACTTCCTCTTCAAACTTAAGACCAGTGCCGGCCCGAGCCCCTCCCACCACGCACAGTCACCTGTGCTAGAAGATTATTAGCACAAATGTCACGCTATACTGTTATAGCGAAAATTATTGGGCCAGGGGGCCCCAAGCAGCCGCTTAGTTCGCTTATGCCTTGGGCCGGCCCTGCTTAAGACAAATAGTTTAAGGGGCGGGTGGCTCTGGCTCAGGAGTTTCTTAATGATATTAAAAGGGAACTCAACGTGTCTTTAAACTGCTTGAACAATAAGATCCTTACAGCCAGACCTTCAAAGGACACCTCGTTCTTCCCGTTTCCCTGCACAGAGGGTCTTCGGCTGGGACCCCCCGGTCCTCGTTCTCCCTGGGTGTGTGCCGGCCAGGAGTGGGGATGTGAACTCTGGGTGGACGGTGCAGCTGATTAGGCCATGTCCCGCTGCCGTCATTAGGACACAGTGGAGACACTCAGCTTAATGGGGAAGACACATCGCCACTAATTGCCTCAATTTGGATGAAGCCCTGTGACAGCTCGCTGGTGAGGAAGGGCACACACAAGGTCAATTGTCCTGCGCCTGAATGCTAAACTCATTTCTGATGTGTTATGATTGAGCGCGTAGACGCTAATGAACCAGGAAGGGTCATTATTTCAGGGTTCAGGGAGTACAGAATAAGCAGAGCACAGGGAGCCCGTTTTTCCCCCTCAGTGCACCGGCCTCCACCGGCGAAATCATATCATTTCAGCTTCCGTCATTCCTGCGTCAGCTCTGGTCATTTGGAAAATGACCTGCTATACAGTGATTCCCAGAGCTCCTCTGTCTTTCTCTCCCGCGAGACACTAAGGCGGCGAACAAAGCCATCAAACGCGAAGGCCGACCAGCGGACGGCAACTTGTGACGATTCAAATCTTTGACAAAAAGCAAAAAGAGAGCTTAGTGGAAAGTGCAAGAGGCACATTGGACGGCGTGAACACGTCAGCAGACTGCCAGCTGTAACATAGTTGGGATGATCGTGAATTACAATCTTAGCCGGTGAAGATAATTCCTTAAGTGTCGTAAGAAATGGTTAATAAAAGCTCACGAAACGAGAACGTTTGGGACGTTGCTGATGAAGGCGTGGAAGTAAGAATGAAGGAGGAGGAGCGGGAAGAGATGGGGAAGCGGACGGTTATCGAGGGAAAGGTCTTCTAAATGCTGTAAATGATGTAAATGTGATTATTGTGTGAGCACGTGGATGAGATTCACACGGTCGTCCACATGAGAAGCGACCGGCGTGATCGTGCAGAGGAGGAGAAAGGAGAAGCTCAAACCACGAGGCCTCCTCTGGTCGCTCAGCAGGAGGATCTGTGGTCGAAACGAGCGGGAATGTTGCATTTAAATAATGAATAGATGTTGCTGTAAAATTACGTTTATAGACGTGATTCTCCCGACAACATTAAGCTGCGGACTGAAAGCGAGGAGACGGAGAAGACAATGGAGGGGAGGAGGTGCAGGAAAAAAGACAGAAGTCTGGCGAGGAGAAAAAGGAGGTGGTTACGGAGGAGGCGGGTGGAGGTAGAGAGACGTGGGAGCAGGACAGGGTGCGTGCCGCCGTCCCAGACACACTGGAGACACTCTAACAAAGACAGGAGAGGAGACGACATGCAAACACAACACACTAATGACCTCCGTCACGCAAAAAAACAAGCACGACAATCTGCCCGAATGCAGCGAACCTTCGGAACCAATCAGAACCTTTTACTGAAACCGATTCACAACGAAACCAAACACCAAAAGAGAGAAATGGCCGCTTGTAAAAATACAAAAGTGGAAAGTTAGTAAAGATGTAAAGAGATAGCACTTTATTTATTATTATGAGGTTAATGTTTCAAATGTCAGATAATAAAGATACTAATAACAGTAAGTAGTATCAATAATAATTTATTTTAAAACTGTCCACATCTGAATGTGTTAAATGCCATTTAGTAATACAAAATGCTGATAAAAAATATATTAAAAGGTTTTTTAAAATATTGACGATGACGATAATAATATTAGTAAAAATAATAATACTATAATATTAATTTGTGTAGGCTCCCTTTTCATTAAAATAAATATAATCTTGAGCTTACTGCGTCTTTTCAATTGGTAGATATTAATGAGTTGTAAAATGAACATTCCATTAAATAAAAGGTCAAAATGTACTTGTGAATGTGTATCATTTTATATATATATATAATTATATATATATGAAAATATGTATATCTATACATACATACATAAAAATATATATTAAAAAAATAAGATTTAAGGTCTAAAATAGTGAAATTATTATTATTAAGATTTTTATTATTATACTATATACTATTTTTATTTAATCCGAATTGTAAATTAGATTTTATTTGTTTCAATGAAACAGGAGTATGCCTAACTATAAATATTATTACAAATAATATATATATATATATATATATATATTATTTGTAATAATATATATATATCAAGTGAGATTATATATATATATATATATATATATATATATATCAAGTGAGATTTTATATATATATATATATATATATATATATATCAAGTGAGATTTTATATATATATTACCTTAAAAAATGTTGACCTTTCTTTTAGCTGAATGTTCATTTTAAAACTAATTAGTATCTACCAATTGAAAGGCTCCAAAGCTTAAGGAAAGGTTTTGGGGAATCAGCAGTTGGCCACAATGTTTCTATTAAATGTTTTTTGTACAGGTAAAGTAAAAATGTACTGGTCAAACTTGAAGCTAAATGAAGAAATACAATAGAAAACAATGAAATGCAATGTGACATATAACACATACTAGTGATAATGTGAATAAACTAAACTCATAAAGTAAATGAATGTGTAAACTGCTGTGTAGGCAGATATTAACAGATATTTTGTTAAATCACATCTGTCTTTACAATCATTTTTACTCATTTTAGTTCACGTTCACATTTTTTCAAAAGTGAAACAGCTCCTTTTTTAAATAAAAATTATAAGTTGTAGGAACCAGAAAAGGAAATTTATATTATATTTCAATATCCATAATATTAATGTGTCACTATTGTCCAAGTAATCAAATGAAAGAACACAGCATTGTGATTTTTAGATCCTACATATAATATAATTTCCGTTCGTTGCCCTTTTGATCTGATCACATGTAGATTTGTTTTCACGGCTCATATGTTATTATCAGCATGGATTAAATTCTTAATGATCGGTATATAAACTCAAGTAAGATTTTAATGAAATAGTGTTCTCTACTTCTGACACATTTAAAACTTAAACTTACAGTCGAAAGTGAGTTATTTCTGTCACAACAACAAGGAATCAATCTTTTATCCGGAATAAACAGATATGTGTCCTCACCAAAAGTAACTAAAATAACATTTTTTAATTCAAATCAATTTAAATTTCCAACATTTTAAAAAGATGGCAGGAAAGAGAAGGAATCAAGGGGAGGACAGTTATGAGGGGAAAAGCGGAGGGGAAGAACAAAAGGAAAAAGGAAGAGAGCAATGTTTTGTTCCGCGCTGCCCTTTTCCACCCCGGAACACCACTGGTGGCACATTCAACCGCTGAAGCTGCTGGCCAATCGCCTCTCCTCATTTTCTCTGTCACCCCGCATCATTGGGGTCAAAGGGCGCCGTGCCTCCCAATTAATGAGCCGGCGAGCGCCGCAGTGCCTCCCTCCTCCTCCTCCTCCTCCTCCTCCTCCTCCTCCCACCAAGCTCCCACAATCCAGCGGGAGGCGCAACCCGAAGCAGAGATGGGTGGTGAACGGCGTCGGAAGCGGCCCTCGACCGGCGGCCGCGCTGCTCCCCCGGTTTCTCGCCGCGGAGGCCCCCCGAGAGTTTTTTTTTCCCGTTAAAAGCCCGTCGACTCTGTTAAACAAATAAAGCAGCGTTTGCACGTTTTGCAAAGTTCCCCCCTTTTCCCCCTGGCGGCAACTGTTCACCCTTGTAATCAGATCATGCCTGCTGAAGGGTCAGGAACAAAGGCATGCAAATTCTAATTAAATGTGCAGCGTTGGGACGGGCCCCCGTTTGATCGCCGTGCCCTTTCATGCCCCCCTAATCGCTCCTGACAGCCCCTTCCAACAGATTCTGTGACAAACTTCTCGATTCAACTGAGGGGGATTTTTGAACTCTGCTTGCTCCTCTGCGGCCTCGGCTCCGGGTCTGTCAAACAATCCAAATCAATGACCCAATTGACCAGTGGTCCCCTTGTTGATAACCTCAATGAGCTCTATGTTGCCATTCACGGCGGCGGCGGGGCTAAATGCCGATAGCATTTTATGGTAATTAAACACTCCTTTGGTCCCGAGGTCTGAATGCAAACACTGGAGGTGGGGGAGACAGGGGGGTGGGGGTGGGAGGGGGTGAGGAACGCACGGGGCAGCGCTGGGTCGATGCAGGTGCAGGGAAAGGAAGCAGGGATGAAGTGGAGCGGGGGGAGCGGGGGGGGGTATGGCAGCGGGACTTTCCCACCGACATGGCCCGGCGCCACCAACACACTCATTAGGTCATTACAATAAAGAAGGGGGCATTTTTTTGGTTTTATTAAAAACCTCATTAATCCCGTAACAAAGGGCATGTACTGACCTCATTGGTGCCCCTGTTATCTGAATATGCCTTTATATAATGGAGCGTCTAATTGCAACTCGGCGCCGAGCGGCTTTCCCTCCAACCCGACCCGGCGGCATTTCGCTGCGTGAGGAGTGAAAGGGGAGCTAAAGAGAACCGGCCTCTCGGGGGCGGCAGCTGACTTAATGGGGAACCGGTTCGAGGGCCGAGGGCCGAGGGCTCGGCGCAGGTGGGGACGTCATCACACGTTGGAGGGGTAATGATCATGAAAACGTAAAAAGTGAAGCTCCAAAGAGGTGAGGAGGGGACGGTGATTCTTATGGAAAGCTTCTTTCAGGTGAGACAGGTGCAACCTGTGTTCACCGAGCGCGGGGCCATCTTAGCTTAGCATGCTAAGCCTAAGAAACAACAGCATTTGAGGGATGCTAATGAGGTAGCATTTACTTCATAAAACAAGGATCCACAAAATAAAGGGAAAGGCTATCTAGAATATGAATGTAAAATAAAAACATTTTGTATGTTGGGCACAAAAGGTTTCCCATTAATCTTCGGCCTGTGGGACGCCGTCATGTGACACGCCGGTCTGCATGTTGCCGCGTGTGCGGACGGTTCTTCTGAGGAGATTGAATGAATCAGTTTGTGTGTTTACGTCATCAAAAGAACGGATGAAGAGAAAAAAAGTATTTTTTAAACGTGCTCTGTTGGCCATCGCGGCACCGTCACACGCCGAGGGCTTTGTTTTCGTCGCCACAGCTTTGAACAACCAAAGCTGGCAACAAGACACCTGTTCTCACTTCCCAACTTGTCAAACACTGTTGTTTGGTTAAAATCATAAAGTGTCCGCAATCTTCCAACAACTCCATCCTGATGTGAGTCTGTGAAGCTGAAATGAATCCTTTGTTTATTATATAAAAGGAACTGTGGAATAAGAACCCGTATTTTTATCTTACATTTTTTGGTAAAAGTAAAAGTTGGACTTTCAGGATTTCCCTCAGCAGATAAAAGCACCGAAGCCACTCAAATAAAAGCAGTTATTGGGCAGAATGGCCTCTGACACCCCGGTTCCTACCTGTCCGTAAAAACGACGCGGTAGTCATGGTAACGGTGGCGTGATCGCTGGACAGCCCGCTGCAGGGGTTAGTGCGGACAGAAAGCAAAAAGCCTGTGGTGACGGAGTGATGGGTGGAGGAGGAGGAGGAGGAGGGGGAGGGAGCGGAGGGATGGAGGAGGAGGAGCAGTGAGTGATCCAGTCATCCAGCGCGAGCAGACATCCCAGGTGACAGGAAGCCCCGTTGACCCGCAGTCTGCACCCTCTTCCTCCCTCTTCCTCCCTCTTCCTCCCTCCACCCAACCCCACCGCATACAGGAAATCACTTTATATGAACACACACGCACATATAGAGAGATTTCATACCTCCATTCTTATCAATGAACACACATCTGGTTAGTTCATTGTTAACTGCACAACAACGGGCCAGTTTGCAGCCTTTAAAAATACCGTCAACTACTCGTCCTCATGCATTATGATATTCACAATAAACGTATGTGTTGTGTAGTGTTTTGAACTGAAAACACCACTGGACCGCTTACAAAGTCTGTCAAAGGGGCCCTTCAGAACAGTGGTTGTGATGCGTGGACGTGGGGTTGGACCCAACAGGAGAAAGAAGAACCACACGTGTGCAGCTTTCTGACGTAAACAAACCACTGACAATCAAAAGGTTTTAAAGGTAAAATCAAAGCTGTTCTCCTTTAACTCGGCTGCCTGTTTCCACTGCGTGTTACTGTGTGGGACAACCGTGTGCGTCAACGCGGCTGCTGATTGATTTGACACTTGATTTATTTAAGTGTTTCTTTACAGATTTCCACTTTGTTGCATCCTCCCCCTTCCACACAGCCTCCTCTGCCCTGACCTCGGCCTCCCTGCCTCCTGCTGCGGTGTCCCAGAGGCCCCCGGGGGCAGCAGGCTCCTTCTTCCCCTGCAGCAGCCCCACCTCCACAGGAAAGCCCCCAGACTGCCGCCAAATACCTCCACGGATTCTTCCTGTGGCTCGGCGGACGGCGAGAGGCCCCTCGCGGCTTCGCCCCACTTTCGCCGCAGGGCCTCGGAAATACCTGAGATCCCCCCCGAGCGCGCTCGCCGCTCACCTGCGCCGGGACGGTCCAAACCACAGGTGTTCAAACAGGATACTTTGGGGCATTGATTTGATCTGTCCTGTTGATCTCCCTGTCAGAACCCATTTAAGATCAAGATGAAGAGCCACCGTTGTGCTGCTAATGGGGGTCCGAAACAAACAACAAATAAACCAATGGTTGAAAGGCACCAGAGAGGATGGTGAGCTACTCTTACTGGTTTTCCAGCTAAATGAATATATGATAGAAAATGAACTGTTTACACAAACAGTAGCTGTACAGGACGGGGTTAAAAGCCCAACGTCAACTGCTGCAGTCAATCTTTATTGTAATATCCACTGCTACACCTCTCAACACTGTAACACGTACGGTGCAACACGGCTCTCACAATATATCTTCTTGCTAATTGTTCTCCAGGCAATAGCGATGAATATCAATTAATAGTAACATAAAATGTCCATTAACAGCGAGGAATAAAGCTGTGAAGTTCCATCTGGTCATCAGACTCCATCTAGTGGTGTAAAGTGGACATAACACAACAGCACATAGAATATATATTATATATATTTTAAGGTAATATAGTTTTAGTGGATAACAAAGTGTTAAAAAAAAGTAATAGTATGTCTACGTTAAGGAGCAGAAGAATATAATACGTATGGGGCTTATGAAATAATTTTATTGTGTAGTGCCTTAAAGGAAAGTCACGAAATAAAATGTAGAGCAAATTATTTCAACAGAATGTTGAATGTCATGTTTCAGTTCAATTATTTAACAAGCAAAACTCAGTGTATAGTATGCCATAAAAATATTCTTAAAGGTGTTTTATTTTTTACTGTCTAATGTTTCATCGTTCAGCCAGAGCTGAAGAACAACAGGCAGTTTTAGCCAATTTGATTAAACAATTAAAACATGTCCGCACGAAACTTTCATGTATTAATGTAATGCAAATACTGAAAAATGTAAAATCAAGAAATATCATTTTTTTCCTGACTGAAATTTAGAGGACGGAAAGGAGTAAGTCTGCTGAGATATTTATTTACACATTCAACTGGTAGCCGTTATATGAAAAGAAAGAACACTTTTTACAGTTTATTTACATCACCTGTAAGGCATCATGAAAAAACGTTACTCTGAAACTTGACAAAAAAAGAAAACACTTTAAACAGACATCATGTGCTGAATGAATCTACGTGAACGTTGAAAAATACAACTGAGAGCAACGATGAAACCTGAATGAAACAGGTGAAGGGGAAGATTCGTGGGGGACAAACGTAATTAATCTCATCTCCCATTTGCAGCCGTGTGAATGTTTGAGAATGTTATAATAATATGGGGACGAGCGAACGCTGATCCAGCTGCTGAGGATCTCCTGCCTTCCAGGACCATATTGCACTTTGCTCCTTGAGGAGTTTAGAGGAGTGAAGATGAGTACAAACAGGCGGAATTCATCATAGACACGTCTGTGTGAACTCAATTCAATAATGTTCATTATGAATGAAAAAAAAAAAAAAGGTTTGATTCACATTGAAAAGTGTTAATACATTTTTATAATTGTTGTTTAAGAACTCATGTTGAACATTTTCAAGTTAGATTTTAAGGGTTAAATTAAGAGAAAAAAAAAACGTTCTAAGGAACGAGAGACAAACGGAAAATTGGAAACAGCAACGGTAATAAACAAAGCGAATGGAAATGAAACCCCTCAAAGATCACAAATATGTAGGAAATAAGGATTTTAAAAGTGTTTTCAGATCTTATTTTGTTATGAGACCAGATGAAAAGTTGAATCCGGTTAATTAATGGGAATTTATTACCTTTAAACCAACATTTTACCACAACTAGAGATTAATTGCACTCATTTTAATTAGTGTAAAACAAAAATAAACAGCTCATGTCACAAAGTGCTTATTTTCTTGTATTGCTTGGAGGTTTTTTAACAGTTTAGAGGAGAAGTAACTGAGAAAGTGTTGTTTGCAACCAATTAACGCACACGATGCGAGCGAAGCTGCAGCTTTACGGCCTAAACGTTTTGCTCACGCGCGTGTTAATCCTTTATTTGTGTTTAACTGTACAACATCTGACCCAGTCTCAGTCACTTTCAGAGTCGACCTCCTCAGTCGCTCATTGGAGGTTAAGCGTCTTAGTGTCAGTGAGTAGTTTTATTTTGGAGCGTAAAGCCAAATCGTACTTTCACTCTGAAGGAATCAAAAGTATAGAAATCACTTCCAGACGACACGACGACTCGAACACAGAGTTTGGCAATTCACACAAACATCAACACAAACGATACGGCTGGATGGCGAGTCCCCCCCTCCCATCTCTCTCCCTCCCTCCCCCCCAGCGGAATTTGAAAAAAATACAAAAGTGGCTGCTTGGTCCACATTCTTAAGGCCTGCTCATTTGCTGGTAGGTAAGTGGAACGTGTGTGTGTGTGTGTGTGTGTCATGGAGAGGTAGGGGTGAAATGGAGGTGAAGGCTTCACTCAGTGTGTGTAAATCAAAAGGAGTGCTAATAACAGAGTGACAGGGCGGACGTGCAGGTGATGTAAAGCACTTCAGCGTCTGGAAGATTCTAATCCAGATCCAATAAGAGGAATCGCTTGGGCAGCGCGATAGTTTGATCGATGTTAGGATGGGGAGGGGATGGGGGGGGCAGAGTGTTATGTTGAGGCAAAAAGTCAAGAGATATAAAATGAAGTATCTCCCTGAGCAATTTCCTCATGAAAAAGTTGTAACATGTGCAGGTTTTTATGAAGCGTTCAACAATCGTAACTTAAATTTGCAGCTGAAATTGATCTCTGCACTTTCACAGAGGATCAAACAAGCAAGAAAAGGTTTGGCTGCAAAGACTAAAAAGCTTCAACTACTAAAAGCTAAAAGCAGAGCCGCCATCGCTGCTCTAGAATCCGCTCATGCGCCTGCAGGTTTCTATCGGCGTCGATCGACCGCAGAGAGAAAACCCGGAGGCACTTGGTGCCCCGTTGGCTCACTAGTGTGAGCTTTCGCTCTGCGCGGTTTGGTTTCCGTGACGTGGATCCGTGCTGCAGCTATAAAGTGCTTTGATAAGTCCAGATCCTTTAAACACTGATTTTAAAAAGTGATGGTCCCCTTAATGCTGCACCTACACGCCAAGTTTATACGAATCCACATTTCATGAATTCATCTTCATGCAGTTTTCCCGCTAAATTTCCCCCATATATACTTTAGTACTATGCAACAAATTGGGTCATGGAATAGTTGATTTCCTGTGAAAACATCAAAGCATGTAGTCTGCTTGGAGCTGATAGAGATCGCCGATGAGATGAGTATTATTTCACTTCTCAATCGTTAGCAGTAAAAAAAAAACATTCCATTTCCCTCGTTACTTTGTGTTCTACGTTTTCTTCCCACCCAAATTTCCCACAATTCCCCTCCCAGTGTAACAGCGTCAGCTATGCTACTGCAGATTTACGTTCAAGCTGAAAAAAAAAACAATAACAACAACTGAACAATAGTGTGAAATCAAAACCCACAGGGAGCAACAATATTAGTTAACGCACAGAGGTCATTTCTGAAGCCTTTAGATAATCGTTAGCACCGACGGAGAGAGTTGGAGCCTCTCGGGAGAATTATGCGCAACGTGACGCTCCGTGTTAGTGGTGTTTCTGTGCCGACGTGGAGGCAGAAGCTCCACCGGCGAGTGAATATCCCCTTTGCTTTAGGCGGGAGAAATAGTACAGAGTTCATCTGATGTTCACTTTTCATTAGTGAGCTTCAGCCCCCGGCAGCACGCTGCTGCTAAAACCAGAGCCGCTTTGGCGAAATCTGTCCGGTGAAATACTGACAACGGCTGTCGAGGTTTGGACTTAACCAACCCGCTCTGGTGTCGCCTCTCTGGCTCCTTCCGGCAGCTCGTCTCCCGTCTCCACCTCCACGCCTGCCGTCGTGTTCACTCAGAGCTTCGTAGCGTCGCCTGCGGGGGAAAAGTTCAGCTTCGGGGCTACGCAGCTTCAAGCTCCACGGCCGACCTCTAAAAAAAAAGGGTCAGCGGCTCGCGTTCTCCTCTGAAGTTCATGGTTGACCAGCATGAGCTTCGACCTTCACAGCTTGAAGAAAGGGGGTGTTAGCGTCGAGGGCGGCTAGCGTTAGCTTCTAAAAGCCGGGCTGGAGCTTTTGTCCGTCTCTTTGTTTACATCCTTCGTCAAGGCAGAAAACACCTGAGGAGGAAACACGGAGAAAGTCAATATCCAATATTTTCAATTAAGGTGGGAAATGCATTTGCGCTCCGCGTGTGCGGCCGACCTGAGCCCAGCGGCGGTTCCTGCTGATCATGTGCGTGTTGGCCATGGCGGTAAAGAGCATGTGTGCCTGCAGGTCCTCGGGAAGGCGCGTTAGGAACTGGGCGATGTGGATGAAGTCCATCTGCAGCAGGACCTCCTCGAACAGCCGCAGGATACCGAGCCCGGTCCGGAACAGGCTCTCCTCCCCGTCCCGGCAGAAGACGTCCCACACCCGACACGCCACGTCCAGGGGGAGGGACTTGCTGTACAGGGTGAAGATCCTGGAGGGAGACACACCAAATCATACGTTCAAAAAAAAAAAGGGCTTTCACTTGAGAATTGTATTTTGTTTGTTGTTTGAACATCATTTTACAGGGAGAAGTAAATAATCCAAAAGAAAACTAAATTATAAAGGCAGCAGGGTGAATTTCTGTTTGCTGCAGTGTTTACTAGCTACTGTCTGGATTTTTGTTTTACCGCTATCAAAAGAGTACTGTACGTCCTCAATTTATTAACAAATTCAAGTGAACACATTCAAAGTTTAGTATAAATGAGAACTACAATGAAACTTCAGAGCAATATAGAAAGAAAAACATCTGAATACAGAGTATTTGAAAGGCACTAACCAGTCGATCAGATAAAGGTCAGGGGTCAGGTTGTTGATTTGGAAGTGGCTGAAGAGACGAGGAAGATTCTCCTCAAAGAAAACCTCAAAGGCTGCAAAATACTTCAACATCTAGCACAGACCGAGAGAGGGAGAGAGAGCAAGGCGATGGTGAAGGGCCATGTGTGAACAAAACGGGGAACAGAGTTATGTTGTGCAAGTGTGTGTGTGTGTGTGTGTGTGTGTGTGTGTGGCTACCAGCTCGTGGTCCACTCTGAAGAAGGCCATCTGACAGGGTTTATTGAGCAGGTTGGCGAAGGTGATGAAGGCCTCGGCCTCCTCCAGGTTGAGGATCAGCACAGCAGCGATGAACGACATCCCCTGGACCTGAAATATCACAGACTCCAGGTCAGCATGAGGCAACCAGCGAGCATTGTTTAGAGGTGGATAGATAATCGAACTCACGTAGCCGATGTCCGGTCTGTAACAGGTGTAAGCGCCCAGCACGCTGTGGAGGAGGTCATGGTAGGGCCCGCCCTGCAGGCGCACAAGAGAATGTGGATATTTAAAGACAAAATGGAGGAGGAAGAGAAAGAGGACAGGTGTGGAGGCCGGTTGTAATCGAAGGAATTTGAGGAATGGTAAGTTCCACGTCCCTCGGCAGGGTTTTTTTTTTGTAGGAGGTGCGTGGCGACTCTCTGGAGGCTCCACACCCCGAGTTCACAAAATGACGCTTCTTCGAATGGTTGTCAGAGCGGTGAGTTGTGAGCTCCTCCTTCTCTTCCTCATCGCCCTTTGACCCCCCAGAAGGTGTCAACCGGACGAAAGGTTCACACTGAAGTTCTAAAACTAGCTTGTCCTCACAGTGTATGAAATACAAGAACGCGCGCACACACACACACACACAGATGTTAAAGATGTCATACCTTCTGGAAGATGAAGAGATAGGGGAAGGTTCTGGAAATGTCCAGTTTGATGAGGTCCAGACTGGACTCTCTGTCAGCCAGAGACGCCCCTCCGTCTAACAGGAAAACACACAAGATGGAGTTTTAACGTCTTCTAGTAAGTTAAGATGGATGTGTACATGTTATTTTTGTGGGATGTTCTTTCCCACACGTACCACGCTGGCAGAACGGCATTTAGTGCCCCGAAGTTGCATATTCACCAATGACTTTTAAAATGTCTCTTGGTTTAAATGCAATAAGTGTCAAAGCCTATCGGTCCACCTGCTTATCAGACTGCGCACACAAACATGCACATTGTAATCACTGATTAAAGTGTGGCTCAAGGTTCGCACGGGGATTTGGAATTTGTAGATGTAAGCTAATCTCTACACTTACTTTCTGGTCGGAGAGCTTTTTGTAGCTTAAAAACATGTGTGGGAGGTTTAAGGATGATAAAAGCTGGGGACACTAAACAAAGTCATTACACCTGCAGTCTAAACCCAAAGTAACATCACCACAATGGTACTCAGTACCATTCTCACTGTCGTTGACTGAACTGGTTTCGCTGTAACTCCTCCACTTCTCTTTGGCTCTGGACAGGAAGATCTCGTACAGCTCTGCACGCAGAGAGGAACACAGAGTCAGGTTTCCACCTCGACATGTGACAATCGGATCCGTCAATAATCCATTTTGTATTGTTACATTTAAATGGAAATGTCTGGTTGGATTTTTTTAATTTTCTCCGCAAATTCTTTATTTTCTGCCTCCTCCGTCCTAAATATGGATGTCAACGCATCATCTTTAGGGGACGTCTCATTTCCCGAATTGCGTTTTGAGGACAGTAGGCTTTGAGCTTTTTGTCATTTTGCGACACGAGGCGGAACAATACCGCCGTATTGTCGTTGTTGCCATGACGCAAGATCTTCTGACAATGAGAGAAGTGCACTGGTACCTGGTGTGATGTTGAGCTCGTTGCCGATGGCGAGGCCCCACACTCGTCCTCTGACGCTGGGAGGAAGTCCCTGCCACCAGAGGTCCCTCACCCGCCTCGTTCCCTTCCTGCACACACACACACACACACACACACACACACACACACACAAGAAACGAGAAAATGAAAGCACTGTTCCGCAACGCGCACACACACACAGCTGTGGAGACGTACACGCTGTCCCACTGAGGCAGGATCTCATTGTTCCAGACCACCATGGCGTTGGAGATGCTGTCCTCCTGTCTGTGCCTCTCCTTCATCTGACGCTTCTTCCTCTGGGCTTCCTTCATCTCTGAGGGGGAAGAACATTTACAGATAATCTGAGCGCCGGTTGCGATCAGTTGTTGGCTCTTTTTTTTTGTGTGTACGTTTGTGTTCACCTCTCCTCTTCGCTCCCGCGACCATCTCATCATACTCCATTTTGTGTCTCTGGGTTTCCTCCAGCGATTTGGCAGGTAGGTTCCTGAAAAGCCGAGAACCAGTCAGGCAGACGGACACTTTACACTTAAATAACGACGCGACTGGTTTGTATGAGAGATCCACGTCAACGGAGCACGCTGACCCCGCTGACCCCGCTGACCCCGCTGACCCCGCTCTGCCAAACCTTTCAGCGGCGCCGGGGTTTCACAGGTGAAATGGGCTTTACGGTTTTGACAAAAGAAGGGAGTGCCGAGTTACTCTTTAACTCAACTCCTTGCAGCAGAAATGACTGCGTGTCGGCATCCTACTCCCGGAGATTAGAATCGAATAGAAAAGAATAACAATCGTTTCCAAAATCAATTGATCTGGCAGTTATTTAACAACACTAATAAAACAAACATATTTGTTTTTCTGTTTGCATCCTGAATCAAGACAGTCCATCAGGTCAGGTATGGAAGCGGTGTGTGGGACGGGTACTCACGCTGGACGGTCCTCCAGGATGAGAGCCGTGGTGGAGAGAGGCTCAAACTCCAGGTTCTTCCTCCTGCCTGCAGCCGAGGGAAGCGCAGCGCCGGAGGACTCTTCCCTGTCCTCCTCCTCCAGCTCTTCCTGTGGACACAAAGGAGAGACGGAGTCAGCGACGGGTGAACTCCCCTCGGTGCTGCAGCTGGTTCTACTTAGTGATGGGCAACACATTCATGACACTTCATGCGGATCCAGATCTGAGATCAGAGATCATCGGAGGTTTTATTCCATATCACCGGTGCTCCACGCGTTTCTTTAGAAACTCCATCTGCAGGAGGAGGCCCTAGTGATGCACAGCTACTGACCGACAGACATTTGGTTAAAACAATTCATAATGATCATTTATTGTCACGCTGCTTGTCAACAGGGCAACAAGCCTTCTGTACTCGCAGTTCTGAGCGCTGCCAGCAGAGGGAGGAGGAGTTCACCGTGACGCAGACCCTGGAAAATTCAACTGGTGCTGCTTCGCCAGAGTCACATTTAGAAAAAAAAAAAAAAAATCAGGTGACCAACGCGGTGATTTAAGAAAGTTGTTTCTCAATCGGATTCTAAAACTCTTGTGGTTTCAGCCCAGATAGCGAAGCCGCCTCGGGGCTCTGCTCCCGTTCAGCGGGGTCCAACTCCAACGTCGGGCCATCGGCCTGGCTCACAGTCGCGTTTCCGTTCACCCCGAAGGCGTTGAATGGGGGCTTTGTTGTGTTGCCATGTTGGAACAGGAAAGAGACAAAACCATTGTCGCCAAGTCGACAAGAGATACTTTTAGTTGGGGTGTCAAGTATGCAAAGTGCATGAACTATTTTGAGATAAACGACGGAGGCGGACAACGAGGGCTGCGACATGGTGACAATTATCATTTTGGAAGTAATCCCGGGTGGAAATTCCTGCGTTTGCTGCAAAGGAAACATTTGAAATCAAGTATGCCTTCCTCCTCCTCCTGCTCCTCCGTAGTTTAGTGTCTGCCGTGTCAACCAGCTGAAGCCAAACCACCTCTGGCCACTTCCTTCATCATGTGAGCTGCGCCGGCTCACAGGCCAGCGGTTGTCGCAGGGTTCGCTGTGAGCTACGTCAGCACCGTCAGCTTTCGGTCTTTCTCCTCCGCACAGCGAGGTCAGAGAGCCTCCCTGCAGCCCGAACGGGCAGACAAGGGATGCGCCGTCTTCATCAAGGTTACTTCGCCTCCAGCTGAAGGAGTGTCTGGAAGCAGCTGTGCCGAACACGGGACTTTTTTTTTTGTTGTTGTGTGTTTGTCCAATATGAAAACCAAACCTCAACTAATTAAATTCAACTGAAGGGAAGCAGTGCTGCTGCTGCTGTCGTGTGTGTGTGTGTGTGTGTGTGTGTGTGTGTGTGTTCAGACTACCACCTGCTCTGGCTGACAGGAGAGGGACAGCTGTGTATATGTTTGAATGCATAATTATATCACAGCTGGCAAGACCGTAAAACAAGCAGCAGGTGGGGTATAGAGGGTTCAATTGCATACGTGCATACGTGCATACGTGCGTGCGTGCGTGTGTGGGGGGGTTGGTAATGGCCTGCATCCTCAGCTGCAGGCAGCGTGTGGACGTTGCCTAGCGACCACTTACATAGACAGTACATCCATTCAGCAATCTCTATCAAGCCATTATGTTGTACGTAAACAGATGCAGGCTAACTGCATTAGCCTCTGGAGCAACACACACACACACACACACACACCCCATCACGCCAACCTATCAAACATCTCACACAGGGTTCACATGTGAACCAATACAATTAATAACAAGCAACGCAGACACATGGCGATGGGGAGTTTAAAGAGCCGACCTCCTGCGTGGACAAAGGGGAGTCGGGGTCCGTAGTGGGATCCTCTGGAACGGGGGTCTTGCCAAACAGTCGCCACCCTGCTGCATTATGGGACGATGCCCTGGGCTCTTTGGATTTCCTAGAAAACAGGCTCCTGGAAGAGCGACAGAGAGGAAATTAATACAGCTGATCGGCGCCGACAAACAGAACCGGTGATTGAATAAGCCCAGAGTCATAACTACGACGCATCGTAGCAGAACCACAAAAACATCCACTGCTTTGACTTCTTTCGTATTCCCAAAGCAGAGTGTGTGTGTGTATGTGTGTGTGTGTGTGTGTGTGTGTGTGTGTGCGGCATTGTGACATGTTGCACGTCAGTCCAAATGTATTTCTGGTGAGGACGATTTGACCGGTGCAGGAAACCGGCTCCACACAGGAAGACTCAAATACAAACATAAAGGCGATAGATCGAAAAGAGTCTCTTCAAAAGCAACAAGCGGAAAGAGTTTGATTCGGAAAACTCCAAACACTGCAGGTCGGACTGCACATTCAACTGCACATTTCCACCGTTGGTCAACATAAAAATACGTTTAAAATACTGACGGAGGGACAGATCTTCAAAATGTGAGATTGTTTTTTTTTCTCTACTGAAGTGATTTAATTGCCACACTTTTAATTGGACTTTTGTTTTCCAACATTGTTCATATCAAACAGACTGAACAAGCACATTATTGTTTATTTTTCTATAAATCACTGTAAACTATATTTACGTTGTGGGAGACTCATTTCACAGTGATTACAAAATGTTGCAGACAAAAGGATAAAACCTGTTGTTGTCAATCTTAACCGTTTACAGTCAGACCTCCAAACAACGTCCCGTCCCGCGAATCCTTTTCAGACGTTCCGAATATTTATCTTTTTCAGAGCTTTATCCGAGCGGCTGTATAAAATCTTGGGTTGTTGATGTCAGCCTTAAAAGCTGGAGAAAAAATAATTCAGCTGCCCGTCAACAGAAAAAAAGAAAACGCAGCTGTACAGCAGAAGATATGACGGAGGAGATTAAGCTCTCATCAGTATTCGTGCAGCTGCAGCGCTTTTTGAAGTGATGCTGGAGCAAAAAAAAAGCTGCCAGATCAACAGTTTTGCTTCAATGGAAGGAGAGTTTGAGGGTCAGCTGGTGGAAAGAGAAAGAGGGAAGGAGGCAGAGGAACCGGAGCATTGTGAGAAGGAAGTGGACTCACACAGCGGCCCAAGCAGACAGCCAAGCAAATGTTATTCCTCCGCTTTCTGCTCGACTGACTTTATTCACTCCGAGTCGAGTGTCAGAAAACTACTCCTTTAAAAAGCTTTAACCGCTTCTCAATAGCGGAAGAAATGTATCCATATTCCTAACTGTGTGCAATATAATGATTCATTAATTCATAAACTGTATTTTCAGTGTCTTTTACTGTTACAACTTTATAACCATTTTAAGCTGATGTAACTAGTCTGAATTTTTGTTTCAATTGTCCAAAATACCAAATAATTAACTTACTTAAAAAGGATCATTTGTATTTTTCATAAATGACAAACAATTATTTAAACCGTTCCAATCATTAAAAGGAAAAGCAGCAACTGATGCAAACCTCAAAATGTAAACTTTTACATACATTTATTTCATGAGTTATTTCTATGTTTTGAATAATCTGTTTAGTAACTTAAGCCATCAGTAAATCTTTTCTGCTGAGATGTACTGAAGTAGAAGCACACTGATTAGTATTTGTTCTTCTTATTGTAGTCTTCAAGCAACAAGTGAAACCACATGTCAGAAATAGAAAAGAGGAAGTTTTTTTTCCATTTTCTTTCTGTTCTTTACAGTAAATAACAGATCTGGCTTTTGGGTTCTTACTGAGGGAAGCATGAAGATCACAGAACAACTAAAAACCCGGTAGGATCAAACACAGCGGCAAATCGGCTTCAGCAAATCACAAGAAAACACCCAAATAGACCAAACGGATGCGATCAGCCTTCCGGAGAGAAGAAAGCGAGACGCTCGCAGCGTCAAGTCGGTCTGATGCTGCAGGTCAGGTTGTCGCTTCTCATCCTGCAGCTCGTCAAACATAAAACGCCGCGTCTCCCTCGGCGCCGGTCACAACCAGCGCTCTGTCGGATCAGAAAGCGCCTTGTTCTGCCGCCGGTGTCAGACACACCTGTAGGCTTCCTCCTGCTCAGCGGAGCCACAAAGGAGCCTCCTTGAAAGTGAATAAACACCTGATCTCAAACACACCGTTGTGGTGACAGTTCACACGTTGGCTTCGATACGAGAGCAGTTTCCAATCTTAAAAAAAATGTTACAGCCAGTTTACACCCACCAGGTTATCTTTTAGCTCATAAAACAAGAGTAAAAGTCGGCAGATGAAGGCCGATGCGTGCTGCCTCTTCTGCTCTGTTTACCTGCCGGTAACAAGAGCTGCTCTCCTGTGATTGGGTCAATAAAACTCACAGAAACCAGAACGCTTCCAAATGGAAAACCTGCCTCAGTGGCCTCCAGACTCTGTTTATGGAGCATTGTGTTCATGCAGGGGAACAGTTCAGTGATTTTCTGTTGCAGAATCAACCACTCTGTGCAACCTTGGCTGATTACAGATGGGGGCGGGGAGTGCGGGGGGGCAGTGATGATGTTAATTCATTATTCTACTACGGTTAAATTAATTGAACCTTGACACTCTACCAGGAATAGTCAAAGAATGTTACTACATCCAGCCGCTGTTGAAAGGTTGAACTGCTCTCGGCTGATAGCGAGTAGCAGCCGAAATGAAGGCGTGACCGTGGTTGTAGTGCCGCCCCCCCCCACTCACTCACTACTCCCCCCTCGCAGTGTGAAGCAAACAGCCAGCGTGGAGGCGTCCCAGCAGGCTGGTTTTCTCTCCGTCTGTCTGGATTTCCTCTGAGACGTCGTAACATTCAGGCCAGCTGCTGAGGCCCAAACCAAAAAACCAGACGGGGATTAAACAAAAAAAACACCCAAGTCTCCTTCGCCTGCCAGAAACACAAGATGTTACTGCACCAGTGATCTCACTCTAAAAACTGCACCAAGCCCGTCTTTCACTTCCTTGTGAGAGTCTTTCACAAGAATGCCGTCAGGGTGCAGTTCCACTTTGCTCGGTTTGTCTTCCACCGGTCGTGATTACATAAATTGGAGCGCGGCTGAAGTAGAGCGGCAAGACAGCGCGAGTGTTCCAGAGGCAGCGGATGATTTTTTCCACTTTCCTAGCTCTGGCGCAAAACAATGACGTCTACGTTCTGAACCCCTCTAGTGTCACCCAAGAGCTCGAATACGGTCGAAACATGTGGCAGAACACTCAGAGGCATGGATGAAAGTAACGTGGAAAATAAACCGAATGAGTCATTGAAACCAGCAAAGAATCAGAATCTGTATCACAAGACTCGGGGCAGAACGGGGGCCGAGTGAACTTGATCTGGTCGATCCCCTCCAGCCAATAACAGAAAAAATGGTGCAGCGATTTAATGCTGAATCGAAAAATATTCACACTACATCCGCAGCAGGTCCACAGGGAACCGCCCACAGCGTCTCAGAAGAACTCCTACGGTTTCTAGAAGGTTTAAAACAAACAGCACCGCGGCTATCAGCCGACCCGTCGACCTCCAGGCCGCCGCCGCCGACCGACCCGACTCCTGACAAGCCTCGCGTGCTTCCTGGTGGTAGTCGGGGCACAAGATGCTGCTGGTGTGTGTTGAAACTCACAGCAGATCGAGGAAAAAAAGGTTACGGTGTGGCAACATGGAGGCTGACGTGACGGAACGCTCCTTCTAGGACGAGCTCCGTTTTAACGAGACGTGGCTTGGCGACGTTGGATGTTAAAACGACGATATCTTGATTGAATTACTTTGTTTGTTTAAGGATAATAACGGTTTGGGGAGATACAAGGCACATGTGTTTAATACTTCTCTTTTCACAATGTAACATCAAATAACGTAAATGTCATTTTCAAGGCGTGTTTGCAGGATTTCTCACCAGCGAGCGTGCTTGTTGAAAAAGATCATGTGGTCA
Organism: Apeltes quadracus; assembly: GCA_021346845.1. Taxonomy (NCBI): domain Eukaryota; kingdom Metazoa; phylum Chordata; class Actinopteri; order Perciformes; family Gasterosteidae; genus Apeltes; species Apeltes quadracus. Next base: position 2,915,912 of record CM037922.1, on the reverse strand, counting down.
TGTGCCCAAAGCCTACATTGTTCAGAAAGGTCTGCATCATGGCAGCCACGTGGAGGTTAAACGGCGTGATGAATGGGCCTGACGGGGGGGGGGGGGGGGGGATCGGCCCTCAGAAATAGAGCGTAGAGGGAGCAGTGAATGTGGGCTAAGCCCCGAGGAAAGAGGCTGCAGCGAGTCAACGCTCAGAGAGACCTGCTGTGTCACTCGCTGCGTACACGCCAAACTGGGGCACCATTAACATGCAAGCCATTACCCAGCTACACAGCACGAGGCTCGCAATCTCTATGAGAAGAAGCCGATGTGTCAAATGGTCGAGTCTCCCTTCTATCACGCAGTTCAATCCCCGCTACGAGACCGGAAACTGATCATCCCGCCGAACCTCCGGCCCATCTGGGGACAAGTTGTGGATATAACAAACTACCTTCCGAAAAAGAACGTTTCTGCAGGAGGAATCTGTGTGGTTGCTAAATATCCAATGTTCGATTGCAAGAAGTGCCCCCCCCTAAGCAGAACGCAATGTTGTGATTCATCAGCTGAACCACGTTCAGTAGCTCTAGTAGCTGACCAAAAGACATTGCAACCACGCCTGGCTTACTCATTAACCGACACCACCGCCCCTTGAAATGGATCGAGACATTCCCGGTGCTTGTCAAGGTCTTTCTCCCTGTTAAAATGTTCTGAAGTCACGCAGGTTACACGTTAAACGGGAACAATCAATTAGTCATTTATTGTGCAAATATTTAACGGTTTGCTAGACTCCGGTCTTCCAATGAGAGGATTTAGAGGAAAGACGAAATTCATACATCCATTGATTCACTCTCATCCGGACCCATTTGACTTTGGCCAGGCCTCACAATGACATCGGCTTGTTCAAGAGTTCAACCACAATTACCTCAAAACTAAGTACAATTTGTCACGTTGGCTACTCCTGTTGTAAGTGGGAGATGCAGAGACAAAAAGATAAGTCAACCATCCTAAAATCAAAACTAAAATAACAAAACTCTGCTCACAATTGCAGCAGCTTAGGCTCAAGGTAACTCCGCTGGAGGCCCAGTGTGAAGAACGATGCCACGCTGGCGCTGATCGCGAGGATGACGAGTAACACAATTCCTCAACAAAAGCTCTTTTAACTGAAAACAATTCAACGTGCCAAAAAAAAAAAAAAAAAAACATCAAATTTGATAGCTTCTGGAGTTTATCGTCAGCTGGTATTGTGTCTCTGTACTGCAAGCGAGGCTGACATTTTTTTTAAATGTTATCTTTCATTATTAAAAAAAAGAATTAGTTATTTTTGGACTTCTGATCAAACTGACATTGGGATCTCACCCATGAAGCATTGAGCTTTAATGTGGCACTTGTGTGGTGTAAATGATATTGGCTGTTAGGCCGACTTGCATCTCTAGCGTGTCCAGTCCAGGTCTTATTTTGGTATATTTGAGCAACTACTGCATTCCCTAAAGACTGGACTAAAGGGGGATGAATGCACGAGAGGGGTGGAAACGCTGCCTTCCCGGTCTGTCTTTCCTAAAGATCGGGACTTAAACTCTTTATTAATGTTAACGGTTTGTAGAAAGTGGACGAGGACAGGCACTTGGAGAGCTACTGAGAGCGTGTTTAGGTTAAGGAGCGGTTCTTCGGTTTTAGCCTTGAGGCCTTTGTGCAACACGTGGCGTGGGCCGTGCATGGACGTCTGCACCACGTGGACGCTCGGGGTCACGGTTACCTGGTGAAGAAATCGGCTATGCCGAACCTCTTTGGCATGAGCTTCAGGTCCGAGCCGTCCGGCTCCTGGGTCAGATCGGGCAGCTTATCCGGGGCGCTCTGCCTGCGACCCGCTTCCAAAACGCCCCTGAAGTCCTCCTCGCACCCCTCGTCTCCGAAGTAGAACCCGCCATCGTCGTCCGGGGACAACGGCGTGGCGTCGCAGCTGAGGGACAACACGGTGTTGGAGTTAGTCCTCAGACTCTGCGGCCTGACGGGCAGACTGAGGTCACTGAATTTGTCCTCCACGGTCGACTGGCAGGATGAGGGGGGTTTGGCACTTGATCCCAGGTCCTTCGGTGGGTCGGGGGAGGGAGGAACCACAGTCGCATTCTCCCCGGGGCACCGAGAGTTCTCCTGCGTCTCCCCGAGGCCGAGGTCAACGTCGTCGCAGTGGTTCTCGGGGGAAGAGTCCGAGTCGGACCAGTCGCACGTTGCTCTGGCGTTGGTCACGATGTGGAAACCGCCGTTCACGACTTTGACCCCCCCGCGTAGACCGAGTGTCTGGTCCAGAACCTGCGCCCCTGTCGGTTTACAGCAAGCCAGGTCCGCTTGGGGCCTGTCAACATCCCCGTTGGGCATGTTTACATCAGGACCCCCGAAGGTCCTGGTGCAGCCGGTGGCCTCTTCCGTCGGGGTGGCGTCGTCGTCGGAATCCGGCGTTTCCCCTTCGCTCTCTCCCGCAGGCGGCTGCCTCATCCCTCCGGCCTGGTCCCCTGAAACCCGAACCCCCAGCACAGCTGGACGGGAAGCGCCTGCAGTCCCCAAAAGGCCCCCTCCTCCTCCTCCTACGACCATCCCCGGCTCCTCCTGGCCGCATGACTCGTTGACTCCGTTCTGGACGCCGCGAACCCCCGAAATCACGCGGCTGCCGGTCACCTGGACGGGGGGGCAGTTCTCCGCAGCCGCCGGATCCAACGTGGTCTCTGTCTCCAGGGGGGGCGGCCGAGCCGAGGCGTCTCTGTTTACATTCCTCTCGTCACCGGTGACATAAGCGTGACCCTTCCCGGCCTCCTGACCCCCGCTGACACCGCTGCGGTCTTTGAGCGCTGCGCAGCGTCCGCGGGCCGTTGGCCCCTCTCCCGCGTCGGCGGCGCCCTCTTCGTTCTCGTTCAGGTCGACGGCGAGCGTACCTCCGTTCGCCTTCGTCGTTTCCATGACGACTCAGTCCGTCAAGCGAGCCTTGGCCCCGGGCGTGAAATCCCGCAACGAGTCCACCCGCCCGCTCGACCCGGCTCCTCCTCCTCCGCAGCAGCAGCAGGTTTTGTTGTTCTTTGAAGAAGGGGCTACCATTTTAGCCTTCAACATTACCCGGTACTCACCGCGTGGGACATGTCAGTTCTTTAATGTCTTGGAGTAACTGCGTTAGTTCCGTCTCGAGAGTGTAACGAGGCCGCCGGGCAGAAGATTAATTAAATCCCCTCAGCGTTTTTAACTGGCAGCATCAGCGGCATTCCGGTCACAGTCCAGCGCCATCTTGAAAATACCCCAACAGTGACGTCATCACAACCCCCTCCCCTCCAGCTCGCTTCCCGATTCGATGAAAGGGTAACAGTGACACCTGCCGGACACTGCTTGTAACTGCACCAGCTATTCAGAATGTACTAATGGTTATTCTTCTCTCATTACATTACATGTTAATTATCCAAAGCGACTTACAATAAGTGCACTTCAACCATAGGGATACAAACTCAAAGAACAAGAAACAAGTGCTATTTCTTAAAAAAAAATAAGGCAATTTACAACTTGTTACAAGAGCCATTATAAGTGCAATTTAAGAGACATTACAATATAAGTGCTGCAAGTAAGTAAGTGTTTAGACAAGTTACAGTCTGAAGAGGTGTGTCGGTGAAAGATGCAGAGGCTCTCTGTGGTCCTGATGTCACCAGAGAGCTCGTTCCACCATTTAGGAGTGTGTGGGTTGGCATGTGGGGTTTGATAGATAAGTTGTTTCCGCTTACTTGGTTGGGTGAAATTATTATATGTAAATATGTAACTAAAATACAAAGTTCAACGTGCACCACCCCATTTGTAGTGGAGTAGTGACATAAAGCTAAAGAAATGTGGATGGACACTATGTGAACCCACATTTTAATGACTTTGGTGTCTTAAAGGGTTGATTCTGATCAACCAGTCTCACATGAACACAAACTAACCGATTGATGACCTGTGACCTCTGTTCTGTGAGGGGACGAGCTACACCTACACTGATATTTTAGGTAGGTGTTCCTTTAGAAAAAAAACAAACACATTATTGGAACTTGAGCCTCTACTTTAACGTCAAAGCTATTTCTTATCATTGTTAACGTGAACATTTTTGAATTGTTTACGATGCACCTTCAGGATGAAAACCCGGCTGTTTGAACCCGACACAGTTGAACCGAATCGGTGGACACAAAACTTGAAATTGTAGTTCATAAACATAGTTCGTTGTGAAGGAAATGAGACCCGCCAGGCGCAGGTGAACAACCGTTTACTGTTCATAACATAAATAGATCATTTTACATTTTAAGGACCCAGCGACATTACATCTACACAGCACACGTAAGAGTATGAAAGTATACAAATACAATATGATGGCATTCAAAACACCCGATACAACGATTATAACCTACATTTCTATTTACATCGCCATAATATCTTACAGGTTCTCTTTAAAACATTTCAGAGGTCGCGGCTACAGAAGGCACTCAGGGCAGTGATGACACGTTTTGTCGCACGTAGAAAAATATGACTTTAGTTTTTGTTACCAGATTTGTGGTTTGATTAATAATCTTTGTCGTTAGTCTAAAGCCTACCTTGTTTCACGCACTTTGGTAGCATAATAATAATTAACACTCCTTTGGCACCTTTTCCTACGTGGAAAACAAAGCTTCTTTCTCATAATACAGATAAGTGTGCGAATAACTGAAATAAACGTAAACATTATCACTGGATGGGATTTTCCATTTTCAAGTTGTAATAAACCGTCAGCCTAAAAAGTTCCGTTCCTTAAGTTCCTGTGGGTTGGTCAGTGGGTTGGTTCCTCACACATTTTGTTTTTTCCCCTCAAAACACCAGAAAGCAGAGATAAGTAGCCGACTAGTGAATCATTAACAATAATATTTATATAATTTTGGCTTAAGCACAAAGAGCCTTAAATATTCATGGATTCACAGAGAGAAAATGTAAAAGAAGATCTGAAACGGTTATAAGTCCCTCCCCATTAGACACCAACCAATAAGGAACATGAAGGCCCACGTGTCACCGAGCGCATACATAAAAGGAAATAAAGTACATAATTAAGGTTTCCTCCTGTCCTGAGTCATCACATACGGGAAGGTCGGATCAAGGATGCTTTGCATGATCCACATGTTAATCAAAGTGTGTCATGCAGAGTTTGGCCTCGCTTGGTTCTGCTTTTGTCGCTTCGTCTCAAACACTTGTTTCGGTCTCGATAAAGACGCACGACTTGGCTCAGGTGGTCTCGACTACAACACTGGCTTTGCACTTTAAGTAGGAACGTATAGTGGCTTTGATGGCAGATCATTTCAAGCACACCTTTGTGGGCAGTTAGCTGTCATTTCGACTTCCTGGCATCTCTGGAATGTAATGCAAGTCACGTATTGGTCCGTCTACCTCCAATTAAGGCACAAAGACCATGACGGCGTTCAGGAAATTAACTAAAGAAGGTAGAAGGTCGAGAGGAGCTGCTGGTCACTCGATTCACGCCCTCTTCCTGAAGGCAAACGCGTTGGTCGGCATCTACTTGGTCGTAGTTCACAGACATTAACGCGGCGACGAGTCCTTCAAGTCGCCTCCGACCGATTTCCTGAGGCAGCAGTTTCAAGGGGAATGAGGTGAAGACATTCCGCGCCGCCGCCGTGAGCTGCTCCGGTAACGAAGACCCGACAGCCGGCCTCACATGCGATTTGATTTCTTATTGTCATCTTTGTACAAGAGAGCCTGTCGGGAGCAAAAAAAAAAAAAAAAAAAAGCAAAAGGCATAGGACGTGATGAATGGAAGCCGTGACAGAGGGATGCAGAGTGAAAATCACGGACACGGCTGCGTGGGTTTCGCTGACGTTGAGGTTGCTTTGTGTGTCAACATGCGTTTGTTTACAAAAGGGTTTTAGCGAGCGCGGCGGCGGAATAAGCAGCTCGCTCACCTGGCTCTCCAGCACGCGGCCGCGGCTCGAGCTGCCGAGCTCCTCCAGAGTCTCGGCCACGGGTCCGTTGAGGGTTTCGGGCAGCAGGAGGCCGAGGCAGCCCGCAGACAGCCCGCTGAGACAGAACACAGTGAAAGGCAGGGAGGTGTGGAGAGCCCGCTGCAACACACACACACACACACACACACAATCAAAATGACCTACAGTAGAGGTTGATAAGTCTAAGGAATTTACAAGGGAGATTTTAAGTGACTACCTACATTTGAAGTGGTCGATTATTTATTTTCCTTTAGTCCATAAGGATCTAGTGAATACGATCTTGGTCGTTTCTTAATATTTTAAATAGTCGGTTTGTTTTGGAGACAACGACAATGTCTCCAAACTCACCGCATTTTCCAAATGTTTGGATTGAGAAAATTACATTGTGCATTTATAGAAAGATGAAGTACAACTGAATGACTCGGGCCGCTCTCACCATAGAGGGAACAAACGGTGCAAGGATTCCTCCAACTCTGCAGGACATGGAGCAAACTCCCAGACCAGCATTCCTGAAACACACGAAAATAAGCGGCGAGGAAGGAAACGACACCCTCGGGTCTTCTTCAGGCGGCGTCCGTGTCCTTGGTTCACCTGATAACCGTCGGGTAGAGTTCGGAGGTGTAGACGTAGGCGATGTTGAACGCCGCGCTGACCATCAGCTTTCCCAGGAGAGCGAACGACGTGACGCTCAGCAACGTCTCTGCGGACGAAAGGAGGCAGCCAACGAATTGAACGTTTTGGAAGAGGGAGCTCGTGGCTGCTGACGGCCCGAGTGGATTCAAGATGCTTCTACGCCGCCAGGGCAACAAGGAAAAACTGCAGGTCACCTCCAAGTAAATCAATATGTGCAGTGCCAAATAGTTGTAATTCAATCTAATTCAAAGCGTTCATTTGGCTTGTGCGTTCCAAACTTGTACAAACCACTTTTATTCTAACATATTCGTTCCTGTGGCTCGAGATGAGAGCGTTAATTCAAAACATTTTTGGAAGCCTTTAAAACCCCTTTAAATATTCCGGACCTGTCGGGTTTGTTTCGCCGCACATTTGAGGTCAGAAGTGTACTCGTCTGTCTCACCGGAGCCTTCGGGGATGAACATGGTGCAGAAGCATGCAGAGCCAGCCAGACACAGGAAGCTGGCCATGCTCTTCCTCCTCCCCGCCCTGAAAAGAGAAGCCGCACGCTTCACAACATCGGCTTACGACGTTTGAGGCGCACAAAAAACTGAACTGAAACTAAACCACATGTACAAAAAAAAAAAAAAAAAAGCTGTGAAAAGCTGTCCTGCAAGGTCAGTGAGCTCAACAGTTAGTGTCACCGCGTGTGCGTCTGTCTCACCAGTGTTTGTTGATGAAGTACATGCAGAGCGGGTAGGCGGGCAGCTCCACCAGGCCGTACATGGCCACGTTGACATAACGGCTGCCAGACGTCTCGCCGGCCCCCAGAGTCAGACCGTAGTACACCAGACTGCACGCATACCTGCAGCGCACACACACAAACACACACACACACACTTACATGACATGATTACAGTAAGAAGTTATATCTTCAGCATGCTAAGGCGCTCCTTGACCTTTATTTGTGTTTCCGTAAGGTGAGCTTGTTTACTCTAAACCATGAAAGTGTCTGCAATTCAAAATATAAGGAAAGCCAAAGTGTTGAACCCAGATGGTGAAAAGATTAAGAACACGTAGAGATGTGTGTGGCAGCAGAGTTGGTGAACATGTGATTTCCTCCCCACAGTCCGAAAATACACTTTATGTCCAACCACCATACAGGAACCAACAATAAACATTCCCTGACTATTTCACAATCATCATTTAAGTAGATATTCTGCTCATTATTATTATATTCTTCTTCTGTGCTGCTGACACACTCACCAGACATACATGAGCACCATCGTCCTGAGCCGCAGGACCGGGTGCATCACCAGCTGCAGGACACCTGCACCCCCGTTGCCGCGGTTACCGGCTTTAGCGCCACCGACGCGTTTCAGCCTCAGGTTGTTCGCGGCGTTGCCGTTCCTCAGCGCCATGTAGCGCAGGACCTAAAGCGACGAAGACGAAGAGAGAGGAGCCGTGTGACAAAGACGGTGCACAATCCAGGAGTTCCTATTGGTTCCAACTCCGACACATCCAGAGCTCATGTCGTTTCCCACTGAAGTCCAGGACCGTATCAACATATTTCACCTCTTCAGCCTGTTCCGTCCGACCCCGAGAATACAGCCAGCGAGGAGACTCTGGCAGCGTTCTGGAGGAAAGGAGAGATTGTGGTATTAGTTGCAAAACATTTATTCATTGACTCTTAAATTTGGTTCATGTTCTTTAATAGTTATTTGACGGTTTTAATTGTCACACCTGCGTTTAACCGTCAGAGCTGTAATATCTTCTGAGAATGAAATGACTGTCTTCAAGAGGCTGTAACAAAGCCAGCGTGAAAATACTGCCGTCATACACAAAACTAAATGTAATCCATTCTGATTTAGGTGCACTAATTACACTCCTTGCCTGTATTGACTTGAAACAGGTGCTGATCAAATAACAGCACCAGCAATTGTATCCAACCCGTTTGTTTGTTTTAGGATCCTCTCCTGAGAGGAATCACCCCTCTGGGATTTTAACTCACACAGACATCAGGAAGAACAGGACACCAGACGAGTTCGCCACGGCGGCGAGGTTCCTCCACGGCCGCACAAAGTAGCCCAGAGCGGCGAACAGCGCGATGCCGACGGCAAAACTCATGCTCGTCAACGTGCCTGAAGAAGGAAATAAAGAAAAAAGGAAAAACTCAGATGGTATGGGAGGGTCCTTCAGCAGCTACAGCGTAATGGAAAATACACACGAGCTCTTCCAGCCCAACGAAAATCCACTATGGAAGCATTTCATCCCTTAGCAATTGAAAACCATATCAAATGGAGAAATGCTAAGACATGGTGCGAAGGGAGGGGCCGATGGGTGCTTCGTACCGGTCATGGCCCAGTAGGACTTGCCCACGTACTCCTGAGTGAGAACGAAGCAGACGAGGCCGATGCCGCCGTTCATCAGCCCCACGAGGAGACGAGACACGGCGAAGACCTCGTAGCTGGGCGCCAAGGCGGTCACATAGCCGAAGATCACCTCAAAGAACAGACCTGCGAGGCCGAGGAAGAGATGAGTGACGGGTGCGTGGTTGATGTGCATCTTAGAGGAAGTTTTGCATTGTCTCCATGCAGCGTAAACGCACCTGAAACATTGAAAAGTTTGTCCAAACTTCCAACAGAAACCAAAAAAGCATCCATGACATGATATACATGTTAATGTGAATAAGTACAGTCAAAATATTTTCAGGCAAGAAATGTGATTAGGGTTGATTTATTTTCTACTTTCTGATTTGAAGGTCGTCCAGGTTCCTCCTCATCACAATGAGGTAATTTTCAAATGTTTAATTTTTACAATGTACACATTTATGACATGTTGAACACACAACTAATGTCCTCTCTTTTTGTAAACCTTTTTTTTAATATTTCCATCGTTTCCCTGGTTATTCCGTTTTTAACACCACATTGCAATGGCTTGTGGGTAATTCCCTTGTCATCATCCAATGCTAAGACTTACTGGAAGGGTTCATGCAAGGCTCAAATGTCTGCCAGAGAGATTCAAACACTCGCCGTTGCGACAGTGGGAATAGAACTAAACCCTAACGGAGTCCGTGGGGGGAAAGAGTGTTGGTCTCGGGCCTGAGAACAATCTGTGATCATGTCCGTAGTCTTCCTCACCTGTCAGGTAAACCGGTCTCCTTCCGATCTTGTCGCTGAGCGGCCCGAAGACCACGTTCCCGACCAGGAGCCCGGCGAAAAACAGCGACCCGGCGAGGCTGACCTTATAGGCCTGCTGCTTGACGAGGAACCACTGGAACACATGAGGAAAAAGCTCACACGCTGAATCAGCGGCGTCGGTTGGGCGAGAGTGACGACGGACCGAAGCTCCCTCACCTCCGTCACTATGGAGTCAACGTCCTCCGTGAAGGTGACGCGTTGGAGGAGCTCCTGCTGGCCCGACGGGACGCCGTCCGGCTGCTCCATGCGGTACTCCGGCGTGGATCCAACCAGAATGATCAACATGGACTGACAGGCCATGTACACCTGAAAGCACACGGATCAGCACAGTGCGTACCTGAGGGACGGGTTTACGAGGAGGAACGTCACCACGACAGGGACCTTCAAGTCCAAGAACCTCTGTGTCTCATGTGCCCAAATTATCCTTTAAAAAGGAATGCTTTATATTATTCCTCTCCAATCTGCAATCACGTGATGGTGTAGTTCACTACTATTTATCAGAGTTTTTTTTAGATTAGTTTTTTCTTCAAGTGCTGTCAAGAGAAAACAACGTATGATAAAAGGTGTTGTTGAGTGTTTAAGGAAGTTCAGTAAAACAAACTTTAAAAGCCTCTTGGATCCCCAGGCCACAGAGATTAGCCACTTAGTTTGGGGAGCAAGCTAACCAGCTAACTAGCTAGCTGGCATCAGATAGAAGGGGGGCTCACTTTAACCACGACGCAAGATTTAACGAACTCTCATTTTAATATAACGATATTTTAGAAGGCTGACGTTACATACCAATCAGTGAGTGGTTGGGAGGGGGATTATAAACAGCTGGGACGCTTTTTTGCCATTGTGTGAAGTGTTCTACCCGCAGAGTTTACTTAACGTCACCGCACTCGCCGCTAACTGAATTGTAAACTATTAAGCTAGCCGTGACGGTTCCAACATTTCAACGTCCAACCGCCTAAACGGTAAAAAATGATGTTGTTGATCCGAAGCGACGTTAGCGGGTGAAAGCCACGTCGCGCTACCGCTGTGACTACGCACACCCTTTACCGCGCTCAGTGTGCAGGTATGAACCCGTTATTTCTTCTTCATTTTACCTGTGTGAGAACAAGGACAGCCACCGCCCGCCTCTGGTAAGGTCCAAACTCGCCGACAACTTTAAGGGCGTCTTCTAAATCCATCCCAGGCTCTCTGGTTTAAGCGCTGCTAGCATCACCGCACAAAGAGGAAAGAGGTGAGAGTGATCCCCGGCGCACTTCCGGCTTCGCTTTACTCCTGCGTTCCCGCGTCACTCACATGAATTAATGACCCATTCAATCGGTATAGCAGAGTCAAACATTTATTTTCAAAGCACTTCATAAAAGCATTTGATATGCAACATTTGATATACAAACGGGAAGTTTAAAATGCCAACTAAAATAAATTAAAAAGTGTCTGAACTAAGAAAATAATAATGAAAGATAACATGATGAAACAGTGCATAAACAGATTTTAGTCCAGATTCATCCAATAGATCACGATGCAAAAAGATGCTTAATTCTTTTCTTAACTCTGCGTGTTTTTTTTTCTTTATCTTTAAAGCACAAAATATTTTATGTACACAAATCATAATGAAGGGCGTGCTGTGACGTCAGGTCGCGCGGTGAAACAGTCCCAGCAGTGGACCTCAAACATCCCTTTCACAGGCCACATTTACCAGCTCTCACTGGGGGATCCCAAGGCGTTCCTGAGGTGCATTACGGTCTACATTCAGGACGTGGTCAAACCCCACATCCCAACCCGCACACTCCACTCTGCATTTTGCCAAACTGCATGTTCCGCCCTCACTGAGAGCTGCCGTTGCTCTGAAATGGTGGAACGAGCTCTCTGATGACATCAGGACCGCAGAGAGCCTCTACATCTTTCTCCTTATATATATATATATATATACACACACACTTATATTAGTAGATCATTTTAAATCGTTTCATCATGCAAGATTGTGACATGTAGCTGAATAGATACTTAATGTTAATTACAAGTCGTTTCATCCATTCATCTTCCCCTCTAACATGTCTCGAAGGTTTTGCATATAAAAGCCGGACAGCAACCAGCTTTAAGCGTATTTAAAAATGACAGACATCACGTGCTTCACGCCCTCCAACTCCAACTCTAAAATCCAGTAACAGTGATGAGGCCACACAGCTGGATGTTAAAAACAGCCTCAGTCATTTTGAACGCGGTTTACTGCAGCCACATGTTCTCTTGAGGACAGATGTTGTGACACACGTCACAGCTTTAAACTCCCAGGAGTTAGTTGAGTGGTTCAAGCTCGGTGGGCGTGTTACACTTAGGGTTGTCCTTGGGGGGCGGGTTAGAGTCATGGCCTCCGGGAGAATTTCCCGGTTCAGTTTGTTGTCCATGGTTAAAGGGCCATATTCCAAATTTCCACAATGCCCCAACCACCGCCGCAATTATTAGTAGAAGTAGAAATACGACGATCCCCGCAACCATACCCCCGGATGACGAGGGGTCGTGGAAGAACGGGTTCTTGAAGGGTTCACTTGCTTCTTCACTGACCGGGTTCTTCATCCGGCAGGCGATGAACTCCGCACCTCCGTGATCCACCTTGGTGATGTTGAGGTCCTTTCCCAGGCTCATCCAGTCCGGGGAGCTTATCATCCAGTCGTACTGGATGGGTTTGGCTTCCTCGGTGCCTCCGTCGCAGGTCACGGTGCATTTCTCGGAGTCAGGTGAGCACGTTAAAGTTCTTAAGTGCACCTCGGGTTTTTTGACTCTCTCGATCCATATCGTCTGGTATTTCGCGCTGCGCTCCTCGTAGTTGATCTCGACGGAGAAAATGCCCTTGTCGGCTTTAGTCAGGCGTCTGATGACCAAACTGCCGGTGGTCGTGTTCAGGGTTGCGCGATTTTTAAACGCGGCGTAAATGTCCAAACTGGGCTTGTCGCTCCATTCGGCCGCCAGATCACTGTTGAACTTCCACACGATGGACTTGATCTTCTTGGTTTCGGGAGGCCTCACCTCGAAGGTCCGCTCGTCGCCGTCGGTGAAGTAAAGGAGCTCCTGCGCGGTTCCGACGAAGCTCAGCGCCGCGAGCAGCGCGATCACGAGGGTCAGCCGGTCCATCGGGCGCGGATCACCACGGAACCGATGTAAATCTCAGATAAGAAGTGCTTTCTTTCGGGCCCACCACGCCCTTCCCTCGCTATTTCCTCAAGTTTTTCTTTCACCTTCTTCTTCTTCTTCTTTTCTTCTTCCGGTTTTACTGGCGGAGCGCAACCAACGCGACATCGCCACCTGCCGTCCCGGAGTGCGCATGTTCAGGATTCCACTGCTCAAACTAACTACCGCTGCCAACCGGATCCCAGTGCCCGGTGCCGTGTCTTTTATAAATAGTGCCCCAAAATCCCTCCACCCCCGCCCTACTCCCTCTAATCTGATTTTTTCCCCATTAAGAGGACAAGTTTGAGTTCAGTCCTGCGTGTCCGAATCTTAGCCGTGATATACAACGACCTCCTGGATTTCTGTATCTTATGATAACGCCTTCATTTGCCACCGCTCCCCCACCGCCTCTCTTATGACGGCCTTCGCTCCTCATTTACCGAAAGGAATACTCGGCCTTTGGAGTCTCAACATTAACAGCGACATTTCCAGCACCAAACCCGCTGGCGACGATTGTCTTGGTTATACGTTGTTTAGGTCTGCAGCAGAGTCTGAGCAGACGGCCGCTCTCCCAGGCCGGACCTCTTCCACCCATTGCAGCCCCAAGATTATTGCCGTAATTTCAGCGGCGAAGGCAGACAGACAGTGTGTCAGTGATTCTTTTGCGTATAGGCCGATTGAATCCTGTCACCCCTGATCCCACGTGCCCGCTCCCTTTGTCTTTGGAGCTATCAGTATATGTTTGTAGATATTTATAATACATATTGTTAATGTACTGTTGAGTTTGACGGCCAAGATCACACGGGTTTTCCCCCCTCTGTTCTATAAGTGTTGGATCCACAATGTTTGCTGGAAAAATCCACGGCGGACTATTTCCCCACGTTGCGTAGAGGCAGCTCATTCGGGTAGATTTAGTTACGGCCATGCTAAGTCTTAGAGCTCTGAACTGAATTCTAATACTTCTAAAGTGCTCGTAGCTGCTCCATACATCATGCAACCCTAATCTATACATGATCGTATAATGGCCTTATAAATATCCAGAAGTGCCCGTTTATCTGCACCCCACTCATGTCCAGCAACAGCTCCGATAACGTTAATCGCTTTTTTACATTTAGCAATATGCTTAATACGAGTTTCATCAAACAACCAGCCTAAATGTTTAAACGTTCCCTCCCTCTGTGGGAGTGGTGGAAGTTGCAGTCTTTGTGCTTGATATCGAGTTGATATTGAGTTATATCGATTATCTTTAGCCACGTTGATGCTGCTGACTGATACATAGTCCACAGTGGCCCCGATGAGTCCAGTGTAACTTGTTTTGAGAGGAGGCCTTGCGTTCACTTGTCACTCACATGAAATAATGACTCATCAAATCCATATAGCAGGCAAACCTTTATTTTCAAGGCACTTTATGAAGACACATCATATGCATAATAGCAAGACTCAAATGTGAACTAAAATACAATTTAAAAAATATAAATCGTCCTGATAAAACATGACAGAAAACATTTACATAAAGCGATGTTAGTTCAGATTATCCAGTTGATTAACGATGCATGTGGACGCTCTGACATCAACTCTGGATTTGTGTTCATCACAAAAGCAATTTTAATACGTTTAACCATTTACATTCAAATTATCTTCAGCTGTTTTTTAAAGCAGCAAAAAACAGTCACAGCGTTCCTAAGGCGCATTATTACAAGCAACTAACTATTTAATGTGATCATTTTGGTAGATTTAAAGTTGAATATTGTTTGGTATAAGATTGTGACAAGCTGACATGTAACTGAATAAATACGCAACGTTAATAACAAGTCGTTTCATCCATTCATCTTCCCCTCTTACATGTCCCATATGTGTTGCATATAAAACCCAGCAGGCAACAAGCTCGAAGCGGATTTAAAATGCCGACACGACATCACGCCTTTCATGCTGTTGTCCAACTAACATCCATCTCAGATCAAGTAACAGTCCACGAGGCCACGCAGCTGGATGTTAGAAACGCACCGTTGGCCACCGCCCAGCTCTCGAGGACAGACGTTCAGACACGAGGTTTAAAGCTCACCGGCGTCTTTGAGTCGCTCTCCCTCGTGGCCCGGGTTTGAAGACACTATAGTGTCCGAATGAGATTTGTTATGGAAGCAGAATTTCTTTTTTTTTTTCGAAAAACAACAGAAGGCCAAAGTCAAAGTCAAAGTCGCAACACCAGCCACGACTCCAATCCCCACAATTGCACCTGTGGGCAACGGGCCCTTGAAGAGCGGATTTTTGACCTGTTCACTCTGTGAAATCTCACTGACCGGGTTCTTCATCCGGCAGGCGATGAACTCCGCACCTCCGTGATCCACCTTGGTGATGTTGAGGTCCTTTGTCCCGCCCATCCACCCCGCGGAGCCTATTTTCCATTCGTACTCGATGGGTGCGGCCTCCGCGGTGCCTCCGTCGCAGGTCGCGGTGCATTGCTCAGAGTCAGGTGAACACGTTGTGTCTATCACCACCTCAGGTTTGCCGACTCTCACGATCCATCTCATGTCG
The DNA here is from genome assembly GCA_021346845.1 of Apeltes quadracus. NCBI lineage: Eukaryota > Metazoa > Chordata > Actinopteri > Perciformes > Gasterosteidae > Apeltes > Apeltes quadracus. The sequence goes on along the minus strand of CM037922.1, from coordinate 2,900,467 downwards.
TATTTCCCGCTCCGGACCTTGTCGTTGACATGGACCGAGAACTCGCCCGCGTCTCCCTTAGTCATGTGTTTGATGACCAAACGGCCGTTCTTCGTGTCCAGGCTCGTGCGATTTTTAAACCTGGGGTAAATTTCCAAATCAGCCGCAGTGGACCAGTCGAGCACCCGATCACTGTTTACGTACCATGTTATGGACGTGATCTCAGTGACGGGAGGCCTCACCTCGAAGGTCCGCTCGTCGCCGTCCTGGAAGTAAAGACGATCCTGCGCGGTTCCGACAAAGCTCAGCGCCGCGAGCAGCGCGATCACGCGGGTCGGTCGGTCCATCGGAGGCTGATGGGAAAACGATGTAAATGTCAGAAAAAATAAGTACTTTCTGTCGGCTCGACGCCCTTTCGTCCAGGGCGCGTCCGGAGGTGCGACGGAAAATAGCCGTTACGGTGAGAAACGACGAGGACCTGCTGGTCCTCTCAGAGGTGTCCGTCTCAGTGCCAGATTAAAGGTCCGTTCACATTTAATAGAAGCGAAAGGTAGACGAAGTGCACAAGTGATGATTCTATGTAGAAATTCCGATATTCACGTTTTAAAAAACCATGCATTGAAAATCATACTAAGTATTCTAAAAGCACAAAAATGTCCATGAAAACTAAAAGTACTGATTAGTAAAGTAAAATATCCACCTCTCCATAATGGCTACCACGACTTGCCTTTGAATGACCAGCCGGTCATTTTCAAAGGATTATATTATTATGAATTATTCCTCTGATTACGTTGCTAGAAACGACAAACATGAATCCTCACATCCTGAACTTCCCTCAGCAAGCCACATGTAGGAAAGACTGGAAAATGCAAAGAATATCAACGCAAACAGAAACAACGGAAAGACCAATACATATTAAGTAAACATTTTACAGTTTGTAATAATTTTGATGAACGAAGTGACGTATTTTTAGCAGGCAGTTTACCAGACACCACAGTGGAACGCGTTTAGTTGGGGTGACATTATTCACTAGCACACCTCTCAAAACCGAAAGTAAAAAGTGGTTATTTCCCCTCATGGCTGCCTGCCCATAAGTACAAATAATAATTACTAATTTATCCGTTTTCTGGGTCCATCACGAAAAGTGCCAAGTAACTAAGATTTTATCGAAAATGAATCAAATTTAAACAGAACCACCAGATTGAATTCGTTCCACAGCCTGATCTACTGCGCACACCAGCTGCTTTATTTAAGTTTGTAGACAAGCTGAAGCGTCTGAAGTCAATTTATCTGAGCTTCTCTTTGGTTGAGATAAAGCAGGCAGGAAGACAGAAGGGTTAGACTGATAAGTGAAAATATTGAACTAATTTATGAACTTCACCCAGACGTGTTTATTCGTTGTTGCTCTACATTATTTTTATTTAGATAGTGGGGGGAAAAAAAGGTTAAGAGAACTAGAATAATAATTCACAGCAGTTTAAAACAAGTATAAATCTTTATTTTTACAAGCAACTTGAAGACATTGAAACATTCACAACACAACATTCTAACATTTAAAAGACAAATGGTTCAAAGTAAAAGAGACAGACAGTAAATAAGACGTTAAGGAAGAACACATTAACGTGGTGTTAGTTCTGGGAGCGGAGTGGTAGTCTGGATCTCGGTGGCGTCGTGGCTTCGTTTTCAGACGCTTTCTGCCTCGGGGGAACCTTTGCCTCCTTCCTGCTGCTCTTCTTTTGCTGGGAAACAAAGGACGGCAAGTTTTTTTTTTTTAACAATACACAAGTTTAAGGAGCATTTCCTGTGGAATCCCAGCATGCATCTCAAACGTACTGGGAGTAAAAACTTTCAGTGTTTATTTTTTCCTGCTCACCTTGAAGAAGGGAACGCGCTTGCTCTGGTTGAAGACGAGGTTCTCGTCGATGAAGGACGGCTCCGTGTTCAAGCTTTCACTACAAGTGCTCAGCTCGTTCTCCAGAGAGTCCTACACACCAAAACACGGTAAGAAACGCAGCAGGAATTTATCTCCAAGCGGGTAGAATTAATTTGTTGCTGCGAATAGAAAACGCCAAAAACCCAACAACAAACTCCGCTGAAATTGTTGAAAACATGAAGCCTCCGTGGATTGAATAAAACCTGTCCGTCATCAACGTAAGCAGAAAAGTAAACCTACGTGATCCACCTGGCTGTCCTTGTCCTCCTCTTCCTCGTCCTCCTCTTCCTCATCGATGGCGGCCTGCAGCTCCTCCTGCTGCCTCCTCAGGCCCTCCAGCAGCTCGTCGCGGCTCGGCAGCTTCTCCAGCCGCGTGGGATACACAAAGTCCCGCCGCTGAGGGGTGGAACCTGAAGGCAACAGCGGAACTGGTTCGTACGCTTGGCAGTTTGGCTTTATTGGCACGTTTTCTTTTCAGATCGGATTTTTCAAAAGGAGGAAAATGACATTATAATATCAAAAAGGAACAAAGCGAGCCTCGCGTACCGGTGGGGACGTCCTGCTGCAGCTCCTCCTGCAGGAAGCCGAGGACCAGCTGCTGGCTGGCGTCCACGTGGTCCCGTAGCTCGGCGTGCTGTTGGTCCAGGACCGTCCGGTCCAGGCAGGTCTGGTTCTGCACGGCTGCCAGAGAGCGCTTCACCTCCCCCTGCCGACCGCACAGCTCCTCCTCGGCTGTCCGGAGCTGCTCGGTGCAGCGGGTCTCCACGCTCTGCAGGAGGGACGAAGGATTCAGGGCGACGATACAGCTGCAGAGTTTGGTGTGAAACGGAGAAACGCCAAACCGGTGTTGCTAGAGGCTCCTTTTACCTGACGGAGGGTCTGAGCCTCAGTGGAGATCTTCCCCATTAGGTACAGGTGCTCCTGGGCTTGAGTCTCCGCCTGCTCCCTGGCTGTGGAGCTCCGCTGGAGATCACGCTGCACCAGACCTGCGGCCACCAAAACGGAGTCAGCATCAGCAGCAAAGTGCGGCGGGGATGTTCAAGCAACAACAGAAGGCGAAGGAAGTACCGGACACGGCGCTGTGCAGGTGGGAGCAGCAGCTCGTCATCTCGCCCAGCGCCTCGTGGCCTCCGTCGGCGTTCAGGCGCAGAGAGGAGGCGAGCGAGGCCGAGGTGGAGGAGAGCGCGTCGGCCTGGGCCGAGGCGCGGCACTCCGCCGAGCTGCAGCCGCTGCACACAAGGAGAGACAACGCGAGAGAGGAATGAACACAGGGCTCATCGTCTCCCCCTTCAATGCAAACGCCGGTTTGTGTTGGTCGGTGACTCACCTGTCGATGTTCCCCTGGAGGACCTGCAGCGGCTCCTGCAGCGCTTTGGTGGCGGCGCGCAGACCCGTGTAGTCCTTCTGGGCCTCCAGGCACAGCAGGCTGAGCTGGTCCTGCAGCACCTGCATGGTCCGCTTCACCCCCTGACAGCAGGAAGCGCGGGAACGCCGTTAGTTATGGTTTGACATTTTTCATGAACCGTCTCAAAATCAAGCTTGTCCCCCCCCGCCCCCCGGCGGGATGGCGCTGCGTCTCACCGCCTGCTGTCGTTCCTGCGCCAGTCTGATCTCGTCCTCCAGCTTGTCGTGCTCGGCCTGCAGCGAGCTCAGGCTGCGCGCGGCTTCCTCCCGCAGCCCGGCCAGCTCCTGGACCAGGCTGCTGAAGAACACGCCCACCTCCTTCATGGCCTCCACCTGAGGGGGACACGAGGAAGGGCTGTGAGGAGGTGGAGCAAAGGAGGCCGACCGCGTTCGTGGACTTCATTTCGCGTAAGCCGGAAGACAGAAGACGAGGACGGACTCGCCTTGTCGGCCAGAGCTCGCTGCGTCTCCACGGTGGCTGTCAGAGTCTCGTTGAGCTCCTTCAAACACGCCAGACCGCCGAGGGTCTGACCCGCCACCACCATCTCCATGTCCTGTTGATGCTCGTCCTGCACACACACACACACGATAAAACAACCGATGCAGAGGACGAGGGGGACACTGAAGCAGGGGCCATCTTGGGATTTGGTTGTCCTTGTCCTCACCAGCAGCTGCAGCAGGCCCTCCTTGTCCTGCACACACAGCGCCTCCTGCTGCTGCACTCTGTCCCGACAGCGAGTCACGCCCTCGGCCACCAGCTGCCCGACCCCCCCCACCAGGGACTCCACGGTGGTCAGCGCCCCCTTCAGCGCTGCCTGGTTCATCGCGAGCACGCCGTCTGCACGGGGACGCGGGGAGGAGAAGAAGAAGACAGAACGAGACTCCATTATCGAGTTGTTCGTCCATTGAAATCAAACTTTACTCTTCTTCCAGAGAGCATCTCTGCTCCCACAACATATGCAGGACGGCAACGACAAAAAACATTAAGCGCCGCCCTGGTGGTCACTCGACAGTTCGATCTCCGCTACTGGATGGCTCCCTGGCCTCACCGATGGCGTGCGAGTAGCTGCTCAGCATGTCGTGGTGTTTGGCGCCGTGCTGCTGCACGCAGCGCTGCACGAGGCCCAGCGCTCCCTCCATGCGCTGAGAGAAGCTCTGCTGCACCTCACTGTTGTGCTGCTCCACCTGAAACGTCCATCGAGTGTGGGTTAGTCCGATCTGTGTACTCTTCAGGCAAGGCAAGTTTATTTGTATAGCGCCTTTCATACACAAGGCAGACTCAAAGTGCTTCACATCATGACAATGATTAAAATCGGATTAAAATTGTTTAATTAAAAAGGCAGAGGTTAAAAGTGCAATGTAGGTAAAATTTAGCGGAAGGCGAAGGTGAACATAAAAGTTTTCAGTCTTGTTTTAAACGTGGTCAGAGTTGGGGAAAGTTTGTTGCATAGTAACTAAATGATGCTTTCCCATGATTTGTATTTACTCTGGGAATCACTAACAGATTGGTGTCAGGCTTATGTAGTGGAAGCATATCAGTGATACACTTTGGCCCTAAACCGTGTAGTGATTTATATGTGAGCAGTAGGATTTTGAAATTAATTCTCTGACATACAGGGAGCCAATGTAAGGATTTAAGAATTGGTGTAATGTGCTCACATTTTTTGGTCTTTGTTAGAACTCTAGCAGCAGCGTTCTGAACAAGCTGGAGCTGCCTGACAGTTATTTTTGGAAGACCTGCAAGGAGACCATTACAATAGTCCAGCCTACTAGTTATAAAGGCATGTACAAGTGTTTCTAAGTCCTGAGCTGACATGAGCCCTCTAAGTCGTGCTACATTTTTGAGGTGATAGTAGGCCGATTTTGTTACTGATTTGAAGTGACTCTCCAAGTGTAAATCTGAGTCCATAATAACCCCCAGATTTCTGGCTTTATTTGATGTTTTCAGGGACAGAGACTGAAGGTGTTGGGTTACTTTCTTTTTTTAGCACCAAATAGAATGATCTCAGTTTTGGCTTCATTTATTTGTTGGAAATTTTGACACATCCAGTCTTTGATTTGCTCAATGCACTGGCACAGAAGATCTATGGGGCGATAGTGGTTTGGTGATGGCGCTACATAGATTTGGGTGTCATCAGCGTGGCAATGGTGGTCAATTTCATTATTTTGTCCTAGTGGGAGCATGTAGATGTTGAATAAAGTTAACACTCAAACATCTTACAAAGCCTACAAAGGATTATCTAAACTTCTGTCATGTTTTGATATTAAAAGGAGAAGTCAACTTGTCAAGATGTTTGTGTCACCTTCTTCTTCCTGTCCAGCTTGTCGTGGAGGCCCCCCACGTCCCCGGTGCTGGCGTCCACCGTGCTGAGCAGCTAAAGGACGACAGTAAACACGCAATCACGTTAAACAAGGTCAACAAGTTGGATGAATAAGTTCTGATTGAGTGGAACTGATTAAGAAATGTTTTATTTTTTAACTTTCAAACAGGAAGAGAAAAAGGGAACCAAAAAAGGGGGAAGCCAAAGAGGGAACCGATAGAATTAAATGAGGACCAGTCTTTACCCGCCCTGCCGTGTCATACAGAGACTTCTGCACCGAGGTGAGCTCCGAGCAGACAAACTCCTCCTCCATCAGCTTCTCCTTGGTGTGCTGCAGGTCTCTGCTCGTCTCCTGCAGCCTGACACGCAAACACGCGGTGATTAAAGTGTAAAACTCGCCGCCCCCCAGTGTGGTTTCACACAACGGTCGCTCACCTCTGCTGCTTCTGATCCAGGTCCGCGGTGCACAGCTCCAGCCGGGTCTTACTGTCCACAAACAGCTCGGTCACCTGCAGGGAGGACAAAGGACGCGAAAGGTGGAAACTGGCTGACTTGCATCCTTCACTTCAGCTAAGTGACAATATTAGACTGGGAACGTCCTGCAATGAAAATGTCACTTCTGTAAAAGTATGTTGGGAGGGAAATGTAGTGAAAAGGTTAAAAGTATCATTAGAGTTTATTATTATTGTTACACGCAATGATGGAAAAGGACGTTACTGTAGTGGAGCGGATAAAGAATTTTTCATTTCATGTTTCGGAGACAAGAAACGAAATGTTTTCGCTTAAGTGTTTGCAGCACACAAAAAAACAAAAAATTTTAGGTCAGAGAAAAGACTCAAAGGACTAATCGATCGTCAGATAAGTTGCATTTTAGCAGAAGATTGACAGACTCAAGTACCTTCTTGATCTCCTCCTCCATGGCGGCGATCCTGTCGCTGTACTCGACTGTGTGCACCTCATGAGAGGTGATCTGACCCATCATACTCCTGCAACACAAACACAGGGGGGTTATAAAGAAGGCCCCCCCCCCCCCCCCCCCCGTAGGACAGATGGACCCCTGCGGAGCCTCCAGGAGACCTACTCGTAGTTCTCTGCAGACAGGTAAATCCCGTTCTTGTCTCGCGCGGCGGCCAGGTCGCGCTTCAGACGCTCGATCTCCTCCGTGTATTCCTGCGTGCACAGCAGAGAGCGTTTGCAGGTGAAGACGTGTCCCAAAGTCACCGGCCCCGTCCCTTTAGGAGCGAGAGACGGAAACCCATCTGCACCTTGATGAGCGTCCTCTTGGTGAGCTTCTGGTTGACCTCGGGTTTGTTCATGATGTTCTTGGCTCTGCAGGCGTACTCCAGCGTGCTCAGAGTCTCCTGCGGTGACAGAGAGAGCGTCGTCACATCGTGCACGCTGCACCCGAGCTGGACACACATTCGATATCTCGCAGGCACACGCTGACATCGACGAGGGAACCGACCTCCAGGTTGCTGGAGGACGGCGACACGGTGGCGATGATGGAGGTTTTCGTTCGGCCTCCCAGGGAGTCCTGCAGGATTCTGGTCAGCTTGGACTCTCTGTTGGAAGAGCGAACGTCATTCGGCCATCTGGTCATTTCCACAACGATGGAACAAGCAACTGAAGTACAGACGTGAAACACTACATCTGAGGTCATTTAGAAACCTTTTCTGCTGTACACATTTCCTCGCATAGACGTGCATGTTACACGACTCCTCAAGTCTAACGAGGAAACAAACACCTCTTCAGTAAGAGTCTACGGTCCAGGAGTTAAAGCGGTTTGACTGTTGGATTGTTTCGCATTAAGAGGGAACTCCTTGCTTATTAAGTTAAAGAGAATAAATGAGAACCAAAGGAAATTATTCATTCAGGCATAATATATAAACAATGTACGTTGAATCTTTACTTGGATGTTGAGCGGTTTTGTGTGGCGTTACCTGTACGGGACGTGAGGCCTTTTCTCCACCAGCGCGGTGATCACTCGGCCGAGAGTCAGCAGCGACTGGTTGATGTTTCCGGCCTCGCGAGCTCGCTTGTCCACCGCGCCCGAACGCCCGATGTTCTCACTGCCGGCGAGATCCACCTGGGAGGGTGGAGACGGAAAGGTTCCGATCACGGACACGGACTCTTCTTCAGACATACCGATAAATGCTTCTCTCACATCATATAAAACATGAATAGCTATAAACTTCCACTTATTATTGACCAATAAACGTGAAGGATTATTACCAGATTGAGCTTGCCGATCTTCACCAGCTCCTCTCCGTCCATCGTGATCTCCTTCATGTGAATGGTGACGGAGAACACCGAGTGCGAGCGACTAGGCGGAGAGACGACAGGCAGCGGGTTCACAAATCGGGTAAACGCTGTTCACGGCCGTTTGGCACGCGACGCCTCTGTGAGGGTGCGGCGGCGCTGACGCCCTGCGAGTACCTGGAGTAGGCGTTCATCAGTGTGGAGGCCGTCCTCCTCTTGGCCGATCCCCTCTCCAGGATCTGATAAACCTCGTCCTTGTTGTGGACCGTGATCTCCTCCAGGCCCTTGACCACCACGCCGCGCTGCAATAGGTCAACGTTTAGGGAACTTCCATTTTTTTCATCACCGGAGGGGGAAAAGCAATTACAAGCCAATTTGAAAAAAAAAAAGGCTAATCGTGCATTTGCTAAGATGTTGCAGCAGGACTCCACGGCACGGGTCACCTTGTTACGAGGGTCGTCGAACAGCTGCAGGCGCTCGTTGACGTCCTCGCTGGGGCTCAGCAGGTCAAACAGCTCCTCGTTGTAGATCTCCAGCAGGGAGACTTTCACGGAGAACTCTGTGCCGTTCTCAGTGAGCTTCTCGAAAATCTGATGCAGCGTTCTGGGGATGATGCCGGCCAGAGGGTCCTGCGAGGCCAAAACGCGCCGTCAGCTCATCTTTCGTTTGAGCATCGAGCATCCAAATGAGGCTGCGGAGACACTCCTCTTACCTCCTCCCAGGTGTATTCCTCCTCCGGACTCCTCTCTCCCTCCATGGTGAAGGTCTTTCCTGTTCCGGTCTGACCGTAGCTGAACAACAAATCAAAAACTAAAACAGTTCACAACACAGGTAACAAAACAAGCGTTTAACAGATCAAATCATGCGGATCACTCACGCAAAAACAGTGCAGTTGTATCCCATGATGACTTCATCCAGAATGGGAAAAACGACGCTCCGGTACACTTCAATCTGCTTGGCAGCTTGACCGAATACCTGGCGGAAAAAGATGTCATATTAAAAAAATTAGAAAAAAAAAAAAAAAAAAACGCAGTGTACTTCTGAATAAGTTCTCAAACATTATTCAAGGTGTGACAGGGTGCACATAGTGACATCCCGTCAACTGGTTTACATCCATAATGAGAGACAAAGACCATGTTTTTAGATTCACCAAAATGTGGATTAATCGTGTATCTGACAGAACTTATTTTCCACAAACTTCTTGATCTTAATGCTGACGAGGAGGCGGCCACACAGTGGAATCCTTTAAAGGAAGTTTCGCTCCCCTTCTGCCGATACAGATTCAATACAAAGGGCCCTGAAACCAATCCGCCCTGGACGTCTTCGGTCCCCCTCCCACCTCCCCCCTCGATGGTGTCAAGTCACGAAGAGTGTAAAGACAGCGAAAGTGTGCGGCGACTCACCATATCAAACGTGTAGGTCTTCCGGGACGCCTTGTCATTCATCCCTCCCGTCTTCACGCTCACCTCCTTCCTGCCCGCATCGCAGTCCAGGACCCCGTAGGACGACTTGCGCTCCATCGTGTTGAAAGGCCTGAAAAACACGACGCGGCACGGACGTGACTTCACGACGTGACACGTTCACCGCGCTCTCTCTGCCGCCGTCGCTCACAATGCCTGGATCAATGCGAGGTCGCCCTGATCGTCTGTGCCCTCATGGACACGTGGATGATCCATCCCCAGCCTCCCTCTACACGTCCTCTCCTCCGGCTGCAGATAAAGATCTGTGATCCGTGTCCCCTGTGGTTATGTTTTTATTAATTGTCCCTCTTTTGGTGGACAATAAATGAGCCAATTAAACTATTCATCGCATACGTTAACCATTTGAGGTTCTCTGAGGCGTGGGAATGTCTTTGAGTCCACATTATTAACATGATGGAAAAAAACAAAGCCATCCTCCCGAATTATCATCTTCACACAAAGAAGGGGTCTTTCAGTTGTCTTTCATAACCCCATTAATAAGTCCGTTTTGTAAATGAACTCAAACAAGATACTAATCCGTACAAACACATTGCAGCTGTATGAATACAGGACGTCTCCATGTAACCATCTAACAGTATCGTGGCTCTTCTCAGTAAAAAGGAAAAGATCTGGATAGTTGTTCCCTTTTTTCGGTCCGTACCTGCATCTCACAACGACCTGGATGTTTCTGCCCTTCTCCTCGCGTTTCACTCCGGTCATGTTGAATGACGACATGGCTGCAGGGAGATGTTCTCCTCCGCGAAAAAAGTACTGAAAGTAGTCAGACACACACACACACACACACACACACACACACACACACCGTAAATTAGCACATAAACAAAACAACCGTTTTAATAAATTAGCTGCGGTATGGCCGCTTCGCCGCCGCTGAATAGTAGCAGGCAGTTGGTCACAAATTGGTTGTGAGAGAATCGCGGTCAGCTAACAAGGATAAATTAGCATGTTAGCTAGCTTACGTTCAAACTGGCGTCACTCCAAAGTACCGTTAACTCACCGAATGACGTCGCCCACGTATCGGTCCGCTCTCCCTGTACGAATATTCCGATTATTTATCCCAACGGTGAAATTATATGTGAAATATGATATATGTTGCGTTCTCCGCCGCCTCCTCCAACACAGTGCCCGTCCGCAGAAGACCTCCCTGGCGCTCTAAAACCTCCGACAGCAGGATTTTCAAACGGTACTTTTAAATTTTCCTGAACCAATAGAAGGAGAGTAAAGGGCAAACAAACGCCGCCATTGGCCAACAATGTGACGGTTTCAGCGCGGAGCATCACGGGAGGTTAGTATACATTCCAGGATATTTCCACCAGGTGGCGACATTGTGAAGCTCGGGAGGAGACATACGATGGCAATTTATTTAAGGTTTACTGAGCAATAAACTGTCTTTGCAGTTTCCCACGATAAAAATACTCAGTTTCATGTAATACTGCTGCATTGAAGGTGCTACTAAATATAATCATGACTATCTATAGCATTTACATTGTAAAATGACCTATAGATATCATTGTTACTAATGCAGAAATCAAATGTAAAATCAGGATCTTACTACTTGAACTATTAGCTACTGATTATCTTTTATTATGGATCATGAATTAATTAATCCTTGTTATGTTTGTAAAAAACGAATTATGGATATAGTGAGAAAGGACCCCAGTGGGCCCCAAATTTTAAATTGTAAATGCCATATCCAAACAAAAGCCACCAATTTAAAGAACGAAGAGAATGAATTATGTATTCCTATTATTTACCGGTTTCAGGTTTATGAAGTGAGCGGTGGCGAGCAGCAATCCATCTGCTGAGGACCGTCCGCCCACTCAGGCCCCTGAGGAGGACGAGGGGGTTGCCCTTTTTGCTCTGGCAACCCCTTTAACACACACACAAACACGCACATGCACACACATGAAATTTTATTTTAAAAATGCTTTCCTCTCATTTTAGGTGTAAAAGTTCGACGAGAACAAAGAGGAAAGGCTGAAAACCTCAGATTTGTGTGAAGCGAAAAATGAAACAAAGAGAAAAGTCACATTTACATCCAGGTTTTTTTTTTCTCCATTTTTTTAGATTCGACTCCTGATGAATGTTGGACGCAGCAGTGGACGCTCTGGATGCAAGCGTTCTTTCGCTTTACTCTTTCAGACTCTGAATTTTAATGAATTCGACTGCTAAATTGTACAAAACCAGAAGGAAGTTTGGTGTTTTTGTTAAAAAAACAGCAATTTATTGTTGAAGTTAAATTATATATTCAATACAAGCCATAGAGATGAAATCACCACAGCTCACAGTGGAATGCAGACACATGAAGGATGAACTATGAAGCACAAATACTTTAGGTATAAGACATGAACCATCGCATCAGCGTGCCAGCAGGAACTATGAACTGCACATTGTGGCTGACGATGAAGGTCAAATGTGGTGTTTATATTTGGCTATAAACCTCACAATTATTCTTTAATTTTAAAGAAGTGTCCTTTGGACTGTTCCTCAGAGTAGATATTGTGATTTGGAAAGAATGAAGTCTTCCTTAATACACAATTAGGGGTCACAATCGATACCTTTACTGTAAGTACTTACAGCACATGTTGACTTTTATTGTGGTATTAATACCTCAACGCTTCTACCACCACTGCTTCTACATTCGTATCGAGAGTGTTTGTACACAACATCACCGTCCTCGTCGTCCTCATCCTCGTCCTCACCTCCGGCCTCGAGGCCAGAGAAACGTCTCTCTGTTACGATCTGCAGTCCAGCAAAAAAAATCCACCTCATTACCATAACAATTTTAACTGCGAGGGTGGAAGCAAAGTGAGGTGGGAACAATCGTTCTGCCCCCCCCCCCTTCCCTCCTCCTGCCCCCCCTCCTGCCCCTTCTGTCTTTTTGTCATTGGCGGCCCACTCAGACCCCGGGTGACGATGACCCTTTCCGGGGGCGAGTCAGAAAATCCAGAGCGGGGAAACTTTGCGCCGGGCTTCATTCATCTGAAGCAGCGTCTCCTTTCGTCAGCCTCCTCGTCCTCCTTCTCTTCCTCCACCCGTCGCTCCACCTCTGGGGAGAGCGAGCGAGCGAGGCGGAGGCCCGCCGGACGCGGGACGACTCGCCTGCAGCGCGGCTTTCAGGTGAGTCGGGCTCTTTTGTCACGTTACGCCGGCCGGTGGACGTCTGTTTGTGTGACTAAGTGAATCCTTGGTGCCAATCGCACAAAGACGGGAGAGAGACAAAGAGGGACACGTCTCTCCTTTCCACCGTTTGGGTTCCGTGTCTCCTGATGCTGAACTTTACCAAGCGTTCTGCTCTTTTTTTGTGCTTCTTACGAGAGGCTTTATGTGTTTGTGGTGTGATGAAGATTTACACAAAAAGATTTAAACAAACACGTGGAAAACAGAAAGGTCAAATCAACATCTTTGGCTCTGTGAGACACTTCGGAAGGGGACGGTGCCGCATTGTGCAACGTTTGCTGCTAGTCAGTGTTATTTGTAAAAGGTTTTCCTCTCTGGATGTAAACTATATGCTGCTTCTGTTCGGCTGCAGCTTGTTCTCTACGTCAACAAAAGGCCTAAACTTTGGGTTCCTTCTATCTCTTTGTTCGAACAATTAGAAACGGTGGACACTTAGTGAGTCTTTGGAGCTAAAATGAATAGATGATTATAGATCGATTAGTTGGCCGTCGGGATTCTACTATTGCCACTATTTTGATGGTGGAACAAACATCCTCCTGTTCCAGCTTTTTAAATGTGGGGATTTGTTTTGTTGGTAATTTCATATCTTTGGATCAGACTGTACTTTGTATTATACAAAACATCGATTGATTAATCGAGAAAATAAGGAACAATATATGAAGAACATAGTGTTTATTTGCTTGTTTGATTGTGGGTCAAACTACTTCATTTGGAGATCGATTTTTGTGAGGATTAGTAATATTGTTGAAATTATATGCAATATATTTAGATTATGTAGTATGGTTCCCAGCTAGTAAAAAGACTGTTGAAGCAACATTTTTGTTTACATTTTTGCTGCCAAAACCTCCGACAATGAGTCCAGACAAAGTGTTTAAACGGCCCGAACCAGGCAGTGTTTCATCCTCACAACTTAATTCCGCCGCGTCTCTTCGCCTTCGTGAACAACAAAAGGGATTCGGAACCTCTCGGAAAGCGAAGCATCCTCATTTGACATTAGCGGACGACGTTCTGGAGCCCCCGGCCATCGACGTGCCTGTCTGTCACCCGACCGGGTCGATACGCGTCCCATGAATATGCAGCGCTTCCATTGACGGCCTGTTCAGAGGGTTCATCGCCAAAACCTCCAGAGCCCCGAGTCACGTGCAGCTTGATCAAGGGTTTCACCCCAGTAGGAGAAACGTGTGCGACACCTAGGAACCTAGGATAGGGTACTTTACAGCGTGTCATTTAAAAAGATTGTCAGGTACTTTCAGGCTTTCTGCGGATCATTTGTCAAATATTTACTTGTAGTATTGCATAATTTGACTGTTGACCTAAACTCCCACCGGTAGCAGCCTTTCCAGCCTCAATGACTCACCAGAGCTTAGAAGAAAAACCCAGGAAACACCCAACAGTCAGATGTTGACTCACAGGATTTAATGTGGCGGGTCAGAGAAGTATTTGATGTACTTTGTGTAGCCAAGCGTCAAACTACGAATACCTGCTTTTTGCTGTTGATGAAACTGTAGTCGTTGATTGGAAGACCCTTGGAATTCAGCAAAGAAGATGCATCTGCATCTTCTGGCCCTTGAAATAATAAATGAAAAACTGGCCGGCGTCTCTGATGCTACAAACGTCAGGTGTCAGTGTGAGTTCTTTAAGCTCAAACGTGACGCCATTGAATCGCTGCACTGGGAGGATAAAAGCCACAGAAAGAGGCCGGTTTGCTCGTGTTTTGTGGTTCTTCTGGTTTACGAAAATGGGGGGAAAAAGGGGAGGGGGGGGGTCGTTCGTTCGCGGCGTCGTTCGAGGACGAAGACAAAGATCCATATTAACAAAAACTGCGGATGACAGATGATTAATCGGCGTGGCGGGGTCCGCCGAGCCGCCGGACCCCCGGCTGACACCCCGAGCCCCCAAACACAAAACCACAAACCCCCCAGAGCCACGGCGGCCCGCAGGAGCGTGGGCGAAGGGTGCAAGCAGGGCACCGTCCCAATGGAGCAGAATGTGTGTGTGTGTGTGTGTGTGTGTGTGTGTGTGTGTGTGTGTGTGTGTGCATGTGATTGTGTGTGCGAAGAGTGGAAAAAGAAAGATTGTGTGTGTGTGTGTGTGTGTGGGTGGGTTTGCGTGTGTTCATCAGATTTTTGACAGAGAAAGTGTGTGTCTGTGTGGTTGTGTATATTTGTCACAGGACAAATGAAAGCGGCTATTTGTTTGTGTACACGTGTGTGTGTGTGTGACAGAGCGAGAGTTACATTTTGTGCAGTTTGAAAGCGTGTTTTTCTGTGTGTGCGTGCGTGTGTGTGCGCATTTGTGTGTGTGTGTGTGTGTGTGTGCACGGACTGGCCAAACCCCCCATCTGCCACAGGGTGGGCGGCTCGCCACACAACGACAATACGCACCAACATTTTTGTAACTGTGGGCGTTGAAAGGCTGGAGGAGCTGCCGTCCTCCTGCTCGCCGCGCAGCAGAAGGCTTCGGCTCCGTCCGCTGAAATATGTTCCGTCCACACTGCAAAGCGCCGCAAAGGAGCCGCTCTCCTCCGTCTTAAGGGCTTCATCCTCCGTCGGCTCGGGGTCGGGTCGACGGGGGGGAGGGGGGGGGGGGGGGATCATCCTCTGGGGTCCATGGGTAATCTGGAGAGCATTTCACAAACCCTCCACAAACGTTCCACCTCTGCACGTGTTTGTAGGTACGGACAGGGCCGGCCCAAGGCATAAGCGAACTAAGCGGCTGCTTGGGGCCAGGGGGCCCCAAGCAGCCGCTTAGTTCGCTTATGCTGCAAGCAGCCCTAGTTTTGTATTATAACCTCACTGTATTTGTTTATAATCTATAACAGTATAGCGTGACATTTGTGCCAATAATCTTCTAGCACAGGTGACTGTGCGTGGTGGGAGGGGGGCCCCCAAAAAAAATTCTGCTTAGGGCCCCCAAGAAGCCTCGGGCCGGCACTGGGTACGGAGGCCGCTGGCGTCTCCAGAGGGAGTCAGCGAACGGCCTCGAGTGATGTCACAGCATCAGTTGGGTCTGCGTGAAAGGTTTAAAAAAAAGAATCAGGAAGAGGACCAGAAGTCTGCAGGAGTTCTGCTCAAGGCACAACCCACCGAAATCTCTGGTGTTGTGAGTGGCATTGTGGGTAATGTAGGCACAGGGCAGGTGACTGACATTAACTGTGAAAACCTTTCCATCATTGTTAAAAAAAATGAAACAATATTGCCACTTACTTTTCTCTAAAGGTTCCCTGTAGGTTTTAGGTGGATTTTCTCCCTACAAGTTATGTGGCCAACATCATCATTAAAACCAAACAGAACCACTCAGCATGCGGGGACACCATCGGTTCTTTCCCGCTAATCACCCCATCTATCTCCGCGGGGCAACAATGGCGAGCCTCAGTCAGAGCAGAACTGCGCTCCTGACGGAGGAGAAAACAAATGGCTCCGCGCTGTCAGTGTGTGGGCTCAGCTGGCACAAAGACAAAACAAAGCCGCACAGTCTTACCCGGATGGCGGCCATATAAGCAGCCAGAGATCCTCTCACCTCACCGGAGGATCCTTTTATGGAGAGAGTGGGACCGGAATTCCGAATGATGAAGGGGGAGGGGGGGGATTCTACCTTCACATGGGTCCGAGGGCGGCACGAAGCAGGTGCTGATGTTTAAAATCCACACATGTTTTTCCCTTCACATATAGTTAAACTTTAACACGCCGTTTGAATGGCCTCCACGTTTTTTATCACGCAGAGCTCCATGTCCTATTTCTGGAGTCTTTTTTTTTTTTGGTTTTTCTTAAACCCAAGTCCATACTTGGTGAATGACGCGAAGGGACACCCATGCGTTTCCCTTTATAACCACGCTGCGCCACGCAGGAGCTGCTTTTCAAAGAGATGAAGGGATGAACAAACAAAATGTTCCGGAGCAAATCGGATTCAAACAGAGCCCGTAATTAATCGAAGCCGCTCGATCTTCAGGATGGCTGCTAAACTGGCGAATGAAGTGTTCGTGTCCCTCAGCGGGTTTGTGGATAGCATCCCTAAAGATGTGTACTCGGCGGAGGGGTCGGTCGTTTTTAAGGAAGAGGCTATGGGAGAAGAAGAGGATGACAGCGGTAAGACTTTGTGTAATTTATGTCCTGAGGTGTTTGGACGGAAGTCTGGCTGACAGCAAAACACAGACTCTCGATTTCAAATGGTCCAAAATGTTCAACCGTGATATGTGACAACGTTCTCGTTTAGTTGCAGTCTAACCGAGTGTACTTTTCTGCATATTTTAGGTGGATTTCTGTTCGAGGGGAAGAGTGAGCCTGAGCTGCCTTACCACGGCGACTTTGCGCAGTACGTGGCCACTTTACGCACGCACCCCGTGGCGTTTACCGGCCGGATCTCCGTGGACTCCAGAGGCGCGGGAGGACCGTGGACACCCAGGGACATCATCAACGTGATCAGCGCTGACATCGCCGCCCCGGTGTCGGCATCGTGTTCAAGATCACCAGATATTTGCGCAAGAGGAGGTGGAGGAGGAGGAGAAGAAGAAGGAGGAGGAGGAGACACAGCGGAAGCTGGGGACTGTACCATGGCGCACCATGGCCATCCCGACATCAGCCACATGTACGCGCCCCCCCATCATCACCCTCACCCTCACCCGCACCCTCACCCGGGGCCTTCCTACTCCTGCAGCGGGGACATGTACCAGGACCAGTCGGCGGGGGGGTACCTGTCGGCCTCCACTTGCTCCGTGTCCTACCACCCGCCTCCAACCTACAACCCTGCGCCAAAATCAACTGTAGACGGCGGCGCACTGCTGTCTATCATGCCCGAGTACGGAGGTTTCTACCAGCAGAGCTGCCAGAGAGACATCCAGGCGGCTTTCCCGGAGAGGAAGTCCCTCCCGTACCCGCTGGACTCCCTCCGGGTTCCCCCGCCTCTCACTCCTCTCAACACCATCAGGAACTTTACGCTCGGTGCGCCCTCAGCCGCGGCCGACGGGCCGATGGCCGCCGCCTTCCCCGGCCACCAAAGCCTCCCTCTCAGGCCGATCCTGAGACCCAGGAAGTACCCGAACCGGCCGAGCAAGACGCCGGTGCACCAGAGGCCGTACCCGTGCCCGGCGGAGAGCTGCGACCGCCGGTTCTCCAGGTCGGACGAGCTGAGCCGACACCTGCGCATCCACACGGGCCACAAGCCGTTCCAGTGCCGCATCTGCATGAGGAACTTCAGCCGCAGCGACCACCTCACCACGCACATCCGCACGCACACCGGGGAGAAACCCTTCTCCTGCGACCAGTGCGGGAGGAAGTTCGCCCGCAGCGACGAGAGGAGGAGGCACATGAAGATCCACCTGCGGCAGAAGGAGAAACGGGCCTCGGCCTCCTAATGCCTCGTCGCGCACGCGCCTCGAGGCCGCTGAATGTGAACATTTCCAGCGGATCGGCTCAGTCAGAAGACTCCAAATCAGTTCATGCTCAAGGGAAATCACGTGGGAAGCGTGTCAGGGAACAGCGGTCTCATGTTGGGCCATGCTGTCGTTATTTATCGCGTTGTTAACTAAAAAACAACAACTCCTCGCTCAGCCAGCGGTCCAGGGTGTGATCCGAGACAGCCTGCACGCACCGCGTTTGACATTGTGGTGTTAAATTGTAAATGGGCGTTTGATTTAAACTTAACATTCTTTACTGCTCTGTGGCCTTGTGTCTGTTGGCTTCATACTCTCAGGGATTCGTTCAGTTACGGTGCAGGATGCAAACGTGACACCAAACGCTGCAGGTCAGCTGAGGCTGCAGGAGGAGCAGTTCAGCTCACTGCGGAATGAGAGCTGGTGTTTTTTCAACAATCTACACCTATAAATTGGAAAAATGCGTAGTGTTTTCTCTTGTTGCAAACAGTTGTCCTGCTGTGTTTGCATGCACGCTATACATTGTGTAATGTTGTGATGATACTAAATAACTAGGGTCACTAATTTATCCAGTAACTGACTATTTTACTTTTACTAATCTGTCACAATACATAATGTTGGAAGGTTGATGTGATGGCACAAATCAGGGCTTTTCTTACACTGTAAAAAAGAATCCGTGAAATATACGGTAAATTACTGGCAGCTGTGGTTGCCAGAGGTTTACCGTACATTACGGTATGTCTTTTTGCACCCCTAAAAATTCCAGTTGAGAACAGTTTTGTTTACAGTAAATGATTATTAAAAAAACGGGCCGCAAAAGTTTTTTAACCAGAGTTTTGTAGAATATTAAAACAATTACATTGATTTTCCTGTTTCAAGAGTTAGCATCGGTTAATCTGTTTCTTTCTGCTTATTAGTGTTTGCAGGTGTAGGCACACCTGTTGAGGATCCAAACTGCGTTTGTACAGGACGAACGAAAAAAAAAAGAGTCACTGGAAAAGTTGTGTTTTATCATTTTTATGCAAACAAGTCAAGCACTAAAGCTTTTGTTCTGCTGGACCGATGCTTCTTGTCAATGCGAATAAACGTTGCCTTGTCGAGTTGTTGTCTCCTTCTGTTCCTTCTCTTTATTTTGGCGTGAACGTCTAGTTGGAGGCTCTTCTGGAGCTTTTGTTCACATCCCCTTTCCAACTCCTGCCAACTGGTCATGCGTTGTAGATGTTTAAATTCATCTTTCTCTCCTGCACGTTGGAAACTCATCTCTATGCTGCAGAGGTTGAGATATTCTTTGAAACTAAACACCCATAAACTCAACCACAAGACAAGCTTTCCATTTGAAACTCCCGATGTAGACTCATATTGGACCTTCAGTCAGACCTTCAGTAACTTGCTAAAGGAGAGCTCTGTAGTTTGGAAATATGACATTAAAAAAACATTAGGAACGTTACTCAATACGCAACATCACCATGACTGTATTTAACGGCATCATGTTGTTTACCTTTTCTTTAATCACAGCCTGAAGCAAATAAAGCTTTTTTTATGCAAAATAAACAGCAAAATTCATACAAACAGACAGAAAACTTTCAAAAGAGGCAAAATACTTAGATTCAGTTGCTCATTTAGCATTCAGATTCCAGACAGGGTTCAGTGGATGAAAGATCAGCCAATTAGACTTGTCGCCTACAGCATTTATTCCCACAGTGAGATACAACATACAGAACACGAGTCTCGTTCACTGATCTCAAATCTAAAATTTTGCAGAAAACAATTTATCAAATTATGAAGTAGTTGGAAATAAAACTAATCCTAAATGCCCAAACTATCCCGAGATTTTAGTTGTTCTGCAGGTGCTTCAATACCATAATTTCAGAATGAGCATGATTTATTATTGAACAAAACCTTTACATTGAATGACATTGTTACTTTAAGCTTCACGTCTTTGCTGCGAAGCTGGAAATCTTCCCACTTTTCAGTCTATAAAAATTATGAACACAAACCCTCGCCTTCACCTTGCATTCCTGATTCATGGAAATTGTAATCATGCTTTTTTTTTTTTTTAAACATTGGTGCAGAATAGTGAAAGCCCCTCTTTACATGGGAACCGACGTCACACTTTGTGCTGAGAAGCTTTGCACAGATTCACCAAAACGGTCTTGTGAAAACCAGCCAGCTAAACAAAATCACTAAAACAGTGCAGAGGATCCAACTAAACAAAAGAAACAATTAGAGATGTTCCGATGCCATTTTTTCCCTCCCGATACCAATTCCGATATGCGTCCAGTGCGTATCGGCCGATACCGAGTACAGATACCGGTCTCACCTTAACTTTGGTAAATTCGTCGTGCTATTTAGCGTGACGCGTCTGATGTTTGATTAAATTGCTGGTGTTGAAATTTGCCGTGCGTGAGGTTCCACAAACCCGGTTCACGCTAGTAAAACGCTGGATCTCACTAACGTTAGCGCCTGACGTTAGCTAACGGCAGCTCCTGAGCAAACGTTAGCGCCTGACGTTAGCTAACGGCAGCTTTTGAGCAAACGTTAGCGCCAGGCGTTAGCTAACGTCAGCTCCTGAGCCAACGTTAGCGCCAGGCGTTAGCTAACGTCAGCTCCTGAGCAAACGTTAGCGCCAGGCGTTAGCTAACGTCAGCTCCTGAGCAAACGTTAGGTCCTTTCAGTTGAACAATTCTTCGCCCCTCTAAAACAGCAGCTGCTGATGGCAGCACAGCGCAATAAAGCGGCGAAGAAGAACAGTGTCAGTGATGTCGGAGCTTATATATATAAATAAAATAAAATGTCAATGGAGCTAACCAGTAAATGGATTCCTATTTCTATGAAAGTACCTGGTATCAGATCGGTGCCTGGACTCCAGTACTTGCCGATACCAGCATTTTCGGCAGTATCGGAGGCTTTTCCGATACTAGTATCGGAATCGGAACAACTCTAGAAACAATTAAAAAATAAGTTTGAAAACACAACGCAAAGTCCAACCAGCAGATACGAAGACGCCAGAAGATTCAGTTGTTAATCCGACTGGAACGAACCGCCACGCAGGCCGAAGCGGGAAGACGCTTTAGAAAAAGACACGGACATACGTCCCTCTTTGGTCGCCGAGCAAATTCCACGAAGGAGACTCGGCCGCCGCTCAACTCGGGACACTTATTTTCAATGCTGCATTTCGAAGTCTGACTGTTAGTGTGACGGCACATTATAAATAAATACCATTGGCTTTCCATCAAAAGCGAGAACTTCATGCAATACTAAAAGCTCACAGGTTGTGTATTTATTATTTATTTTTTACTTCACAACGTGAGTTGTCTTGAGTTTTCATTCGACCTGCATGCAAGCAGCAGACTTCCTAGCTGCACTCGAATGACTTGAAAACCTGCAGCATTTCTCCTGCAAAAATCCTTCAAAAAGGGGTCCATTTTAACTTTGTGGCTGTTTTTTTCTACCCTTCATCTCATTAACAGTGGTTCACACAACAATGCCACCTTTAATTAAGCTAAATCAAGTATTTTTGGGAGATACACAGGCCTTCAGTTGCAAAGCACCTTCTAACCTAACCTCTCCTTCCTTACAGCTTCAATCATCAACATGCAGATGTCTTCTCCTGTTTCATCCAACACATTTAAGAGACAACTTTGAAAACATCAGAGAATTAGCGAGTAGAAGCAAATCACCAAACCCATTGATTGTGGATTCTTTCTGGGGGTAAAAGAAATGTATGAAAAGTGTTTTTCTGCTCAACAGCCACACACAGGGGATCAAACAGGTGGTTGTTGATGTTGTTGTTATTGTTGTTGATTTGCCTCCCAGGCCACGTGGGCTAAAAGTAAAGCGGAAACTCGTCCTTTAGATTTCACCTCAGGGTCGCAGCCCCGTTTACACCACCTAACAAATTAGGTCATCTATTCCGTGTGCGGTGGCTTCTCTTCGGGGACGGATCACAAAGTCTTCAAGGGGACGCACGATTTCAGCGGGACTCATTGACTCGGGGGCGGTTTCTGTCCAAACAAACTCAAAAAATCCAGACCCACCCGAGGACGGGGACGACGAGCGGATCAGAGGCACACCTCCGGCCCCGGGTACGGCTCCCCGCCGCACCAGAAGCCCGGCGGCTGCGAGACCTCCATCAGCCAGACCTCCTTCTCCTTCTGCTCCGCGTCCTGGACCTCCGCCTCCGCCAGGACCTTGTAGTAGTGACAGTCTCTGCCGTCGTCCGGGTCGTACGGCGGGGCCAGGATGTCCATGAACGCCGTGGGGCCGTCCACGGCGTCGATCCGGTGCAGGTTGTCCCGCTCGGGCGAGAGGACGCAGGGGCCGCTCTCCTCCGTGTACTCCTCGGAAGAGCGGAGCACGGCGCGCAGCAGAGCGCCCGCCTGGGCCGGCGGGAGTTCGGGCGCCTCCTGCGGGCCGCCGGCGAGTCGCTCCATCCGGTCGAAGCAGCCGATCCGGACCTTGCCGTACATGACTTTGAGCATGCCGTGCATCCCCGGGTGGTCGTGCAGCGGGATGGAGGCGCCGCTTTTCAGGAGAAACACCCCCATGCTGAACTGGTCCGTCTCGCAAATGTGCATGTAGGTGACCGGGGGCACGGCGTGCTGGTACGGGAGCGAGGGGGACGCGGCGTGCGGGCGGTCGTCGCCTCGCCGCGGCGCTAGCTTCAGGTCTGACGCGCGGACTTCCGTCATCAGACTTTTCAGTGTGCTCCGGTTCTCCAGGAAGGACTTGGAGGCCTCCTCGCCGACCCGTGGCGGGCTGCGGAAGGTGACGAGGGCCTGGCGAGCAATTTTGTGCACGATGGAGGTCATGTTGCTTTCACCTGGCATCATACCGGAGCGAGGAACGGTGTCCACTTGTTGCCAGAGTTAGCGGTAGCCCTTTAGCTAGCGACAAAGATCGTCCATTAGTCGGATGGCTCACTCAGCAGACATCCTTCCTATCGCATTTTGATGGAACGAATTTCACCGATAAACCTGAACAAAACAGATAAACTAAATTGGTTCGAGTGAAGAAATACAAATGTTACCTAAAAGCTTCAATCCACCAGGGGCTTCACGCTTTTATAACCACGTTATGCGAGTGTGAAATGGTGAGGGAGTGAGACCTCAGCCCTTTGTCCCTCTCTTTGGTCAGCCAAACGCCACTTGCATCGCTCCCAGTCCGTTTTCTTGTCTTTAATGTGGCGGCTAATTCACGTTTCTTTCGTTTGTTGACAATTGAGAAAAAGGTCAAACAAAATGAATGAAAACATGTATCCGTGTGCGTGATTTTCAGTCAGAAGTCGACTCCGAAGCCTGCGGTCATTACGACTTCAAGGCCATTTTTGAATAACTGTCACACACGTCCGCACCAGGCACTAGTTCCGTGGATGGAGAAGGCAAGGCAACCTATGATTGGCTCAACCGACTGAAGCTAATGACTACAAGCCAATCAGATGCCAGGGGCGGGTCACGCCCTCTTCCCAAGCCTTTTACCATTTTACACCACTTTGAGCGTCATGGTTCTACTTAAGAAGCTATCGCTGTATTCAGTTTTTTTCCGTTACAAACTGGTTGTCTGCGGTGACATTACAGGCATAAATTGTTTTCTCAGTTGTATTAACACAAAACAAACCATGCACACAAATGTGAACATTTAAAGCTCAACAAGAACACTTCAGACTGTTGAGGCACAATTTTAATTTTAACCCATTCAAAGTGATACACATCCATTTATCAACAATTCTCATCCGGTACTGTTATTTTTATATATTACATTTTTATGTAATAGAACACATATTAAAGGAGTTCACAAATGTTTAAAATAATACCACCCAGAAGTGGATGTTCTTCTTTCACCATCAGTTTTTGGGCCTGAAACTCTCCAGCTGTTTGAGGTCGAAAGGTCGCTTGGCTGCTTATCCTACACTGATTCAACTGAAAGTTCAGTATAATAAAACACTGACATTTTGGCATCCTCGAGGAAAAGAACCACACTTATGTCCCCACAAGATGAACAATGACTCATGTATGTGAGCGTGACTCACTTGTTGTGGCATCCGTGTTTGGCATTTCATTACAAAGACGTATGCAGTTTATTTGGACATCTTTCTACTGGGAAACACCCACCCACACACACGCTCATAAAAAGAGCGAGATGGCCGCCTACTTCATGGAAAATCAACCTGTAAAAGAGATTTGTTTGGGGGAATTTGTCGGCCGATTTTTGATTTATTTGAGGACGGATGTGACCTGGACCCAATTAAACACTGTGGTCAAGTTATCAGATTGTGCGTTTGTCCCCAGTATGTTGGACGATTCTGCCAAAACTTGGATGTTTGGCAGTGACTAAAATTGACAACGACAATATGATTATGTTTCCAAAATTAAACCCTTGGCGAAGGTATTATGTCGTTGTAGCAATGACATGAATCTAAACTTCAATAAATTGAAATAATTCCGCAGATTAAGTAATTTGAGGGCAAACTGTATTTAGTGTGACAATCTACATTTATCTTTGAAATGTGGTGAAGGAGTGAAGAAAATGGACAAAGGAAATTAAAACAAGCATAAGTAACATAAAATATTTGAGTAAATGTACTCATACATTCCACCATCGAACAGTGTAGTATAATTTAGAAAATTAGATTATTTACAGTTACAATGTGCACACACAACAATAGAAATATCATGTAAACGAGTGATCATGAGGACACAGACTGTATCTGTCGCCTGCTCCCACTCAGCTCTCCTCCTCACTTCCCCTTCAGCTCCACAGTTTGCCACCCACCTACTCACAATGTGACGCCGGGGCCTTGTGAGTGTGTGTGTGCGAGTGTGTGTGTGTGTGTTTGGGTGCTGTGCAGTCTGCGTGTGTTGTGCAGGTTCTCCTCGAAGCATCTAAGTCGGGGTGTGCGGGAGAGGGGGGGGGAGTTGGGTGGGAAGTGAAGGCGGGCTGAAAATAGACGGCGTGATTCAGGCCTCGGACGCTTTTAGACCCGATGTGGAGCCAAGCTGTGGAAGCCCTGTAGGACCTCCTCCAAATTAAATAAACAGGATGAATTATTGCGCAGCAACAGGCTGTCGGGCTAAACACGCGCGCACACATGAACACACACACACACACACACACACACACACACACACACACACACAGCACTGTGTATATTTATAACGCAACAGTAAACAGCAGAAGCTGTGTATGTTGTTGTGTGTAAACCATAGACTCTTTTGAGGTTTGCTATCATGTAAGTAGCCTCAATGTCACTTTGATGTCAACTCTGTGTTGAACACAAAAGTCCCGTTCCCATAACAACATAAAAACCCTCCGGATCCATACAGGACTACATCCAGCGGTTCGCTATCGCTTCGCTGCAGAGAAAGAATGTGCACATTGACCACTTGTTGAAGGCCCACTGAACGGCATCAGCCTGCATGTGATTGAACTCCAAGGCCACGCTGTGCTCATACGGGCCTGAATCTCCTCTTTGGACAAAAAAAAAAAAAAAAAAAAAAAGAGTACGTATTCTCTTTGCACAATCTCCTCCACACAAAAACCCCCCTGGACCATTTGTCTCCCACATGCATCTGCTGAAGGAGGAGAGCTTCTCTCAGATCCACACCTGCAGGACCCATCTGCGAGCTGCACGCGGTCCGTTTTTTTCATCAACATCTCAAGATTAAAAGATGAGTCGCAGCTGATTGGAGGATCCATCCGCCAATCAGACCAGTTTTTGTCTGCGTCATGGAACGCAAACAAATGTGTTTACGTGTGACAAACATTTACTCACAAAAACTGCTCACACTGAGAGAGAGATGTTAACAACTTGAAGGTATCATCGATCATTTGGATCAATGAACAAATCTACCGTTGCCTAGAAAGACTGTTGTACATTTATATACATATAGACGCTTATTGTCAAAAAGACTCAAGGCCTGACGGAGAGATTCGAGCTGAGTGTGGGAAAGTCCACCTCGTAGACTTGTAAAAATGGGGCTTAAAAGGCAAACAGTAAAATCTTTCTCTTTAAAATCTTTGCTAGTGATGCACGTCACCACGGAGGACTCCGCTGTCTTCCCATTGGCCAGCGGAGCCGCAGCCTTTCAGGAGCGAGGTCGGCCGCCGCTTAATTAATTAGTCTGCAAAAGAGACCGTGAGAAAGGGGGACAGACTGATCACATTCAAACACATCTCTCTTCCTCTTCCAGTTGAAAAAAGAACTCTAATCTAATCTAACAAATCATCAACAATCAGCCGCACAACCTTTCAATACAGCGCACAATGAGGAGCTCATGTGATGTAAGTGCAAAAAGTGAAAAACAAGTTCCGCGGCCTCGGGTCCACCGAGGTAACCGGGATCTTTGTGGAGATGATTCGGATCGTCCATGAGCCTCACAGATGAATCCTCCCGATCACGTGGCGCTGGAGAGCTGGACCGAGGCCGCTCGGGGGGGTTTGCGTGCCGTTGTCCCTCAGACACTTCAACTTGAGTGGATCCAAATGTGTTTTGTGACAGAGGCTCTGGTCCGCAGGGTATAGACAGGAAACTGGATCCGGAGGCCCGCGAGTCCCACAGGGGGGAGCTTCACATGCAGCTACTAACATCCAGCGTGACCCCCGCTGAGGTACTCTGGAACGCGGAGCCCGTCCCACAAGCAACAACTTAAGCCTTTAACATAAGAAAACTCTCCCGCAAACTGCTCCCTTTATTGCCCCTTGGGATTCAAAAACAAGCTTTACGCATTAATCTCCTTCCACACAACAACACTGACGATGACGACGTTTCCGTGTCAGAAACCTGTTATCTGCGGCCCACATGGCCTCGGCCTTGAGCGGGGCGCCGATCTGCAGATGCTCGCGCTGATACGGCCGCGTGACCGTTTCAGGAAAACAGTCTGCGCTGCTGAGATTGTCCGACGTCAAAGCGCAGGGGGGGAGGTAGGGGGGGGGGCTGCTGCGTGACGTCAAGGCGCTGCGTTATCGCGCTTACTCTCTCCATGAAAGGTCAACAGCAGCCGGCAGTATTTATTGACTAGCTGTTGCACAACACAAGGCATTTCAGGTTCCCGCCGACGTTGGTCCCCGATGCACAGAGGGCCCGATGAAAGAGGCCCGAGAAGAAAGAGAGAGAAAACACTGGAAACACGCGTTTCCCACTGGAGGAATACATGCGAGCGTGCGAGTGGAAGGGATTGTTGAATGCAGTAGATTTGAAATGTCTCCCAGGAGGATGAATGCAAAAACCCTGATTTCTGCAATGATCAGAAATGTTACATAAAAAAAGAAACTGTGATGGATTATATAACTTCAATATCAGTTAAAAACACCGTATTTTTCCCATCTCGCATCTCATAATGCAGTTAGTTAACATTTTAGTCCTTACACGTTGCAATGGCGAAAACACCCAGATTTAATTACAATAAATCTTAGCTGATGGTAAAAACAGCCAGCAGAGACATCAGCATCACCATCACGTGAGTTGTGTTGCTTTGCGTTTTACCAAAATAAAAGACGACACTTCCCATAATACACATTCCTGACATCCTATACGGGGATACCGGTATGCTGAAAGGAGGACACAAAACGAGGAGGAGAGAGAGAGAGCGAGAGAAAGAGAGAGAGAGAGCGGTTTGAGCCGCGGCCGCAAATTTGGCTGTGAACGATGCAGCGCCGTCCTTCAGCGATGGAGGGGGGACATCAAGTGGCCGTCTGCGAGTACTGAGGTACCACCGAGGACATTCTGGCGGTGAGCTGCGGGTCCATCGTGTTCGGGGGGGGCTTTGCGTTACATTTCACAACACTTAATAATAAAATAAAAAACAAACACGGTGACGAACTCGGTGCCACGTTTGTTCTTTAATCGTCAATGGTTACCACACAGACGGACGTTTTTTTCTTTTTTAACATAAAAAGTATTCCAGTTCTTCACAGTATTGCATTTTAAACAGTGTTATACAGACAGACTATTTCAGTGAAGGCACAAAACGAGAGATCACTTCTGCAAAAAGAAATCCCTACGGACAGACATGAGGAGGGGGTGGGGGGGGCAGGGAACACTTTTATTACAACATAAGACTTTAATCTCTACCGACAACAAAGGTAGTAGTGTCCTAATCCACCTAACGAACAACGTAGTCCCAATACTGGTTTGCTTTATGCTTCCAACAAGCTCCTCCAGCTCCTCTCCACGTCGGAGCAACTTTCCTCAAAACATCTCAAAACACAGAAGTGTTTGGAAGAGGAAGGATTTTTTTCCCCCTCGTGTGCATGAAGCCTGCTGATTGTCCCCTTTACAGCACGTCCCCTTTACAGCACGTCCCCTTCACACAAAGTCCAACAGCTCCGAGCGAAGTGCTCTCTGTCGGTTCAGTGCAACTGTCCTTCAAATACGGCACCGTTAAAATAGACCTCGCTCTGCTACAAAAGTACACACAGTAGTACATGATAACAGTAGAAGTACTTTGCTTTTTTTATTTTGCTACATATGAAGCATGCTTTTACAGTAACAACAGCTACATATGTAGTAGTAGTAGTATGGTGTAGTAGTGCTGCCTCATGCATCTTCCACCGACGATTTATTTACACCACATAAATCAGTACCATCTCAAAGCACTGCGCGCGCACACACACACCTCAAGAGTTCTGCTGCTGTTTGTAATAAAAATAAAAAACCTTCAGTTTCAGTAATCAGTCATGGTTCTACTATTCGACTAAGACCAGCTCAGGTAATAGAAACGCTCCACCAGTGACGAGGTATGGGGTTTCTCTGCTACGTGGCTGAAGGCTCCGTGCAGATCAGATGGTCACAGAGAGCGACGCGTTATCTCGCTGTGTGTGTGTGTGTGTGTGTGCACAAACTACACCGCAAACTCTCAGCAATATGAAGAAACGCGGGCTTGTGTTTGAGACCCGGAGAGCCGTTCTACCGGGTCAAAGGTCAAAGCACTGTAGGACTACTACTTCCACTTGACGACACATTGTAGCTTTGCATACAAAATATCCAGCAACACGCTCAACGAAACCTAAACCGACAACAGCGAAGACACCGAACAACACCGCCTCTTAAGTTTACATTCTTCTCATTGGATGAGTGCAAAAACAAGGTGTAAACAGGCCGCACAGAAGGACCCATCCGACGAGGGGCCTCGTGGTTTACTGCAATTAACTGATGGCGTCCGTGGCACTGTAAGTCACTTGGGATGAAAGCGTTGATACGACGTCATTCATTTGTGGTCGGAGGACCTCCACCCGTTTCTGTGTGAATGAGCGCGAGTTTAATAAAAACGTGACGTTACATTCGCTACGCGTGCGGCGTCTCCCGGACTTCTCCTGCACGCTCGTGGCTTGTTTGGGGGGGAACGACAACAACAACAACGACAACTAAAAATCACCTCCCAAAAAGGGTTTTATTCACATGCTGCACTCAGCTCCTCTAAAATGTTTCACATTCCACAGAGAAGTCTTTGTGCTAAGCTAGGCTAACGCACAGCGGACGCACGGAGATCAAACCGATATCCGGCTTTGCGAGTTACAACGGCGGCAAACCGTGCTGGAATATTCTACAACCCCCTAAACGGCTTGATGGGCGCGGTTTGCTACGGCCCTCGAAAAGAAACCCATCACGAGGTCTAACTTGTCTCTCGATGTACAGTCATCAGTACGCGGACGTCCAGTTACCATTGGAAACCAAAGCAGAGAACAAAATGCATCTATTGGACCCGAATCCGGTGTGATCAAACTCCTGCCTGTGCTTCACCAACCAAATGAGAGGCTTCTGGAATACGCGCTTCAGATCCCCCTCAGCTGGGAAGCCAAAAGCTCCAAGCTGAACAACTAGCGCCCCCACATGGAGGGAAAGACGTCTCGCAGGCTGGGAAATCTGTCACCTCCAGCCTCGGAATCAGCTCGGCTGTCGGTTGGAACTGGGGGCTTCGAGCTAGCCGACACGCTAACGGTAGCATTTAACATTAGAAAACTTTGTTGAATCTAATCTGCGTCATCGACGCTCCGTGTGCACCGCTTTGACACGTGGACACGTTTGGCCTCAAAAGCACAGACGGAGGCCGGAGACCTGGACTGATGGGCTGGTTTTTTGGGGGGAGAACCGGAGCAGAACGACACGTCGTCAACATCACGGAGAGCTTCTACAAGATCAAACAACAAGCATATTTTTACCTGAAATTTCTCTAAGTTTAACACGGCAATAAACACTGTGAATTGTGCTGACAAATAATACAAAAATCTACAAACTGTCATCAATCTACGCGTTTGAGTAATGAAAGTTTAACCACACTTGTATCCTGCTCAAACCCAGTGCAACGTATTTCAGTATCATAATCTGTGGAAAAGTACAAACTATTCAACATCACAGTGGTCGTGCAGTAATAATAGTTATACATTACATCCATTACGCAGTAGTAGCTATATATACACTGTGTATATTTTGTGCATTCTCTAAATCGGGATCCGAATGCTCAAAGCAAAGCTGCTGACGTTAATAAAACAGGCCTTTATTCATATTACTCAATAATACTCCTTATTTGACTTATAAGAAAATACTTTTATTTAAAAAAAAAAAGATTATTGCCAGCTTAGAGGTGTAAGCCCAAACAAGTGAAGCATTAAGAGCTGTGTGCATCATTCTGGTTGAACAATCAAAAAAAGCAGATAAACAAACTAACCACTCGATGCGAATGTGACCTTTCTGTACTTTTTCACAGATAAACCACCTTTTTGATAAACGATACTGTTTTTACCCGGCGACAGCCCCTCCCCCCCGGTGATTCTTGGTTCTACGCCTCGTACCCGGCCGACCGGCGCCGCTGGTTGTTCCAGATGTCGTCCCTGTGTTCGGGTCGGCAGAACAGCCTGGACGACTGGGCCAGACGCTCGCGGCGCTCCCGCTCGCGCTCCCCGCCGCCTGCTTGGCGGGACGGAGGACGGCCGCCGAACTGCGAGGAGGAGCGGCTCCTGTTGTCGTGGAGACCGGAGGAGGACAGCTGACCTCCCGCCGACCTGGAAACGAAGTGGGGGAGGTTGTGGTGAACGTAGACTTTTTCATGTGATCGTCGTCATTATTATTATCACATTTCTACAATAGAAATCAGCACTGTTTTTACTGCCCACTGGAACAACTAAATTCATTTTCTGGCCTCAAAGCACGTCCCTTTAAACTAACGTTAAAAAATCCTGCAGGGATCCGGTCTTGTGTGAAGCCAACGGTGAGGGATGGATCTAAAACGAACCAGCTGGAGGAACCAAAATAGATTCCTCAAACCTGAATTTGTCCAGAAATAACCCATTTTAGCATTTGAAAGGAAGTCAAACTGAGCTGCTGCTCACAGGAAGACAAAGTGAATCCCTACCAAGTCATAATTAGGAGTTATATTTGGACCCTCTGGTCTCCCAACTCCAGAACATTCACTGTGGAGGAGTTTACACGGGAAGACGGTTGGCTTAGCTCGACTTCAATGGAGGACAAACACGAAATAGAAAGTCAATAGAGACTGAAAGTGCAAATAGTATCCCACAAAACGCTTGAACTGATCGCAGTGTTATGAGATTTTATGCTTCAGACTCTTACATTACCATCAGACGAGGTCACGTGGAGGTACTGACCTGCTTTTAGTGATTCTCTGAGGTTCATTATCTGTTGGCTGCTGGTACTGAAGGGGAGACAAAAATAGGTCAAAAGGTTACATTTCACTCGACAGTCGATCATGAACCAAACTGGCAGAAATCCCACAAAGGGGATGAGGGACCCTGAGGCCGCCTCGTTGCACCTTGTAGTGGTTGCATTGCTGCGGGCTGCCGTTGACCTGGTAATACTCCACCAGCTCCTCGGCCAGAGCGATGCGTCTCAGCAGATCCTCGATGAAGTGCTGGATGCGAACTTTCCCGCTCGTCTCCTGTCGAGCCGCCGCCTCCAAAAACTTCTGGATGGTTATCACCTCCCTGGCAGGCGGACAAACAAATACAAACAAACAAAGACGCATTTAAGAGCAGCTCTCGAACAGCCGAGCGGTTCACGTCGCCAACAAAAAGCCCCCGGCTCTCCCGCCGCGCACCTCTCTCGCCGCTCCAGCTCGTTCTCTGAGGCGTTGAGCTGCTCCCTCAGCGCGGCGATCACCATGACGGCCACGTCCACCTGCCGGCTCAGCGACCTCTCCCGGTCCGCCACCTCCTGCCTCTCCTGGGCCAGGTGCTGCGAGTGGGCGCGCTCGCACAGCAGCTCCGTGTCGGTCTGGGCGAGCTCCGTGCTCACCGCGGCCAGCCGCCGCTGCATGCTGCCGTCGGCCGCCCGCAGGATGCGCGCCAGCCGGCGGCGCACCGCGGCCGAGGCCGCCGTCTGGAAGCCGGAGTACGAGCTCTGCTCTGAGGGCGACAGTGACGGAGACGCGTTAGAGATACTGGAAACCCCTGATGAACTGTGGTTCGGGGTCCACAGATACAACTTTCTAAGAAAGCCACAATGTACTTTCTTCTGATCGCATGCAGAAAAAGCATTTATTTCACTTCAACCAATCCTGCTTCCTCACAATGACGTCTTTGAAACACATTTCTGACCCCCTCTATAAATAAAAACTGTGCGACAAAAAGTAGAGAAAGAAAGTAAACCAGAACGCACCGACCAGGTCCAGGTCTCCGTCCGGGTCCAGGACCGAGTCCGGTGGGCGGCCAAGAGGTGACGAAGGAGGGAACGGGAGGTGGCGGTGGTGGTTGAGGTGATGATGGCAGGGGTCTGACTTTTTCGGGGACATTCTTATTCCCTCTTCATTTCTACGTCCATGTCTCTCTTCCCTTTCGTCCTCCTCGTCCTCCTCATCTTCATCTTCTGACCCAAATTCCTCTCCGTCATAGTCGTCGTCCTCCTCCTCCTCCTCCTCCTCGGCCTGTGTCCCCACCCCGACGCTCTGGGTGCGTCTCCTCGCCGAGCCGTAGGAGTGGGGATACCCGCTGTCCCTGCTGTCGCTGAGGGAGCGGACGTTGGGCGGCCGCCACGCGCCCTGCGTGCCCCTGCGGGTCGGCAGGCTGGCGTCCTGCCAGGGGATGGCCGCCGTCAGCGGGTCGGGGAGCTTGCCGGTGATGCTGTAGTCGCTGCTGGGGGTCACGTCCGGCGAGCGGTACGAGTGGCGGTACTCCAGGTGGGCGCGGAGCGAGGCCAGGCTGCGGAAGCGCTCCGCCTCGCCGCAGCGGGGGCAGCGGAAGGGGAGGTCGCAGGAGGCGGCGGTGCAGCGCGGCTGCTCGTTGCTCTCCGAGAGGAAAGAACCGGAGCCTCTGGAGCAAACCTTCTGCTGCATCACTCTGCACCGGGAGCACAGAGAACACGCTCGTTACTCAATCAAGCGATTAGTAATTCATTTGAGTTTTACACTGTTGTTTGGACATATTGTCCTGCTCTATGAAATGTTAATGACGAAATGATTCATTCTTTAAACCATAAAGAAAAGAGGCCCTTTTGTATTATCTACATTTCAAAGATTTGCTGGCATTGATTGAATAATGTGAGAATGTGATTATTTGGGGGTTTGGGGCCGATGGTCGGACATAACAGGACGTTAGATGACAACAAACACCACTGAGCATTTTGTATAATCCGCAGGCTAAATTCATCATAGATTTATCCGGAAAAATGACACAATGGCGATAAATAAAGGTAGCTACACATAATCCAATTAAATGGTATCAATAATAATAAAACGGCTTAACAAAAAATTGGAAATATGACAGTTACCAAAACATTGTTGTTTGATCACAACATACACATAAATAGCAAGAAATGGAAAAGTAGGAGCCACACATCACCACTGAGCAGACTTTTCTGGACAAATTCAAAGTTGCAGACAGAGGTCTCCCGCGATGCCTCAATGTGGGATCAGCTGATCGAGAAACTTCTGCAAAGGGTTGTGTGCATTGTCTTACATTTTGGTATATGACGTAAGGTCATTGCTACGACGGCGATCAATGGAAATGTGCCATCGCGTAGCAACACATTGCCATGCGTTAATTTCCACCTAATGAATAAAAGCAGGTGACCTCAGACCGAACCAACCCGATACAATCGGTTTACGTTACCTTCAGCGTCCATTCAGCAACCGCGTAACAGGTCAATCCATCACACCGTCTTCAGCATCGTTAGCCGTTAGCTGCCCGGGCTGCGCGCTCTGAGGCTAACGTTAGCTTGCTAGCTAACAGCAAACAGTCGCGGAATGGTGAATCCGAAGCTGCTGTCGCAGGTGCAGCGGCTGGTTTTAAACACACGCCCCACCGTTAGTGTCTGACGGTGTCATGTCGCAGACGGAGACAGAAATAAACCAGCATGATGTCATGTCAGCCACACAGCGGACAGCCGCTAGGTTAGCAACGGGTCATAACAACACCGCATCCGGTGGGCCCTTTCAGAATAAAACATATGAAGTAGCTGGGTGTTGGTTTTTGCGTGATGAAGTCATATGATATTGACAAGGAGTCATGCGGTGGAGTACAAATAGGTATTCTGTAAAGGAGTTTTATTTTCATTTCATAATTTTGATCACATAAAATAACATTACAGCACAAACATAACATAATGGCCCATAATCCCATCACAAAGGCACAGTTTCACAACCACCCTTCTTTTCTTCTTCCTATTTACAATGCAGCTGGTAGTTGAGTTTGGCTCCCAGCCTGGTGCCGGCCAGGTGTTTGTTGAAGGCGTCGTCCATCTCTTGGGTCTGCTTTGGTGTGAAGTGGTTCTTCCAGTCCCCGACCTCACCTGCTCAGGGGCACAAACACGTCGCAGATTAAAACCCTCGGATTTATTTTCACAACCGAAGTTCCAGCTAACGATCAGTGGAACACCAAAATCTTTGGCATTTTTTATTTTTTTTTTATTTCTAAAAAGTTGTAGTTCTAAACATTTTTTAGATGCTGGATTCAGGTGGTTACTTTATCAAAAAAATAATCCCACTTCAGAAGGCAAGTGAATTGAATACTTTGGCGGAGTAGAACACCTTTTCTGAAGAAGACGTTTCCCATATTGCCGTGGGAGTTGGAGGAGCTCTGCTTCATGGCGCTGAAGGTGCTCTCCTCTGCGATCTGCTGCACCTGAGCCTCCGTCAGGCTGAAGCCAAAGAAGGCGGAGATCTGACGAACGCCGCCACTCAGGTCCTTCACAACACCACAGACACGTCTCACGGCCTACTTCTTTGTTTGTGTGGTGATGGTTTTTCACATAAATCAGCAGTAGTAACAAGTGACTTTTGAACACGTACAAACAACAAGCATAACAATCTAACACATTCTTCGAAAGTTACCGCTCTGTAAGTCGTTGTGTTCTACCTCTTTTAGCTCTTCGTAGGTGACGATCATGACGTCAGGGTCGTCCATCCTCTTCTCCCAGGCCAGAGCGTAGTCAAAGTACGAGCCCCAGGGAACTGCACGCACGCACACACACACACACACACACACACGCACACGCACACGCACACGCACACGCACACGCACAAAGTGACCAGAGAGAAGAGAATTCAGCGTTTTAGAGCTGTATGCAAGCATTTTGCAGCATAATAGTGACACCATGAATTGATAACAATTGTTTTTGAGACTTATTCTTAGTCAATTAGGATACATTTGCTGTTCACCGTTCACATCTCAACAAAAAAAAAAAAGTTGGCACGAATTGAAAGGAGTTGCTTTGTTGAACCGGGGCTGGACGTTATCAGCATTACAAACGTATGAGGCGATAAAGTTAACCTCTGCACACACCTGTAATCTCTGCAGGCAGTTATTTACAGTTACAGGTGTAGAGACACAGATCACAGAGATGTTGTGTCAGCAGGAATCAGTGGACAATCACACAGTGTTTAGTGAGAGACGAGGCTGTTGATGGATCTGGGTCATGACACGGTTGGTCGTTGGTGGGGGGTTTTTTCCACTCACCTTCTCCACTCATGAAGTCGGAGAAGAAGGCATCCCAGGACTTCCCGGATGGGAGGACCGGGTTGTTGTTGGAGAAATGATAGAAGGACACCACAGTGTCTTTGGGGTTCCTGAAGATCACCAGCATCTGCACAACACAGCGCACAATAACATGGAAACACGTCACTGTGCATTGAACGGGTGTCCTTCAAATTCATTTGAGAAACAAAAAAACTTGAGAAAACACAAACATTCAAATATATTGCGATGGGATTTTATTTTGAACAGGACGAGTTTACTCCAGAAAAGGAGCTCCTATACTTTCATGTACTTCCACAGTTGATGTCGTGATGAGAAGAAGTGGAAAATGTTGCAACACGTTACCTTGGTCTTCTTTTCACGGAAGGAGGCGGGCATGTTGTCGAGGTGCATGTGAGTCCCCAGCAACCTCGGGGGCGGAGCCTCGTTCACGGCCTGTGGGAGGAGCAGCCGGGGCACAAAGGGAGCGTTAATAACGTCAGCCATTAATATATTAACATCAAAGTCCACAGAGCAGCCGTGATCAGCTCAAACACACCCGAGTGCCGGAGCAAGAGGAACATTAGAGGAACTTTTCTGATTCTTAGAAAACACTGCAACAAACATGAGAGTGGTTTTAACCTTCTTATCCAACTCTCCTATTTATACAAATGATGTAAAGTTGCTTCTCTCAATGTTTCCCCGCCATGGTGTTTCTCAGGATTTAACAGGGATGATGGATGAGGCGTGAACACGTGACCGCAGGCGCAGCTGTGCCGTTTCCAAGAATTGCTCTGAACACAAAGCACATTTGGATTTCTGTGTAATGCCTTTACTTTCATTCATTATCACTGTGATGGGCTGTAGGCAGAGAACATCCGAGAACCAAGATAATAAATTTGTCAGAAGAAAGTTGAGAGAAGGACATTTTTGCATGTTTGTTTTGTCCAACGGTGCAAACCGCAACATTATTACAAGTACATCACAATTAGGAACATCACAACAAGCAGAAGCAGCATGAAACGCTTCTCAACAAAAAAGGGACTCTAACCGCGAAGAGGGCTTCCAATTAACTTTCCATAGATGAATGAACTCATTTCAGATAGTTGTACATGAGACAAATGTTTATTCGTAAAGGAGCAAAAGCCGTGTGATGAATGTAGTGAAGTAAGAACCTTTATGGCATCCGGCCCGAAGAACTCGATCAAAGGAGGCATCTTCGATTCCTCTTTCACCCCATTGGCCGCTGCAATGATCTTCCTCAACACTCCCACCATCCAGTTAAAACCTGCGCACACACACACACACACACACACACTTAAATTGTGTTTTTCTCTAATTGCCAAAGAGACACAGAAAGCATAACTGTTGAGATTGACGCTCACAAAAGCCGTAACTCACTACGAGACATTTCAATGAGTCACTTTTTGTCTGAATACTAAATCAGGAGGAATTCTATGCCAAAAAAAAGGGACCAAAGACGAGGAACCGTTTTAGTAATAGTACTATCAGAAAAACAATTGAACTCTGCGGCGCCTTCTGCTTCTCTTCTTTCATTTTGGCAGCCAGTCCAGCAGGTTTGATCCTGCCCTCACGTAACGACCACTCGCATGCACTCAGCAAGCACCTTTTCAGGAAAATTTGAATTTCCATTTCTGTTAGTTTTCTTTCGTCTTCTTTTTTTTACACTTCTTCTGTGCAAAATTGTTTTCTTCAATTCTTCTGTGAAATTGTTTCAACGATCTGACACGTAAAGATAAAAGGCCTTTGGAGGAAAAAAAGCCTAAATCTTCACTTTGGGTCATTTGAAATATAAACCGAGTTGAGAAAGATTTGTAAAATATTGCTTTTTTTTTAATGGGCTTCACCTCTCACTTCCATTTATTCATGCAGCGGTCTTTAATAGTGTTACTTTTTTTTTTAGTTTGTCTCAGATTCCATGCTCCAATAAGAGGCAAATAAATGGATTGTGATTTAGCAGTTATTATCTTTAGGGGGTCACACGAGGACGACAAAACCCAGACGTGCAGTGCGACGCGTGAAAAACAGGCCTACGAACAGACGCAGGTTTTGTTTTGTTAATCGTCCCTCAATCTTCTTCCTTATTTCATCCAGACATCAGGAAGCAGGTACACGTGTCTCCGAACAGCCTTTTAAAAAGTCAACAAGAGAAACATGTCACATTCCTTTAGCGGGAAGGTCATGCAGTCAATCAGACATTAGTGCACATTAATGACCCCTGAACAGGGTGAAAGGGCCCGGCTTAATGTTTCCTGTAAAACAACGCTTTATTTATTGTACCAACATCTTCCAACTGCAGCATGCGGCCGGATTAAAGGCTTTCAATAGAAAAAGCAAACATTTAGGTCTGTGAATGTGAACTCAGCAATGCCGTACTCGTGCGACAATAAACAAACAGTTCACTCACTTCCTCTGTGCTTCCTCACTGACGTTTCAAGCATTCGTTGATGAAATCTAGCGTGACGGACAGTACTTCCCTCAAATTCAGCACTTTGTTTGAGCATTTCCGGTTCCAAAAGGGAGGTCAAAGAGAGGTTGTTACTCTCCAACTGAAAAAAAAAAGAAGCTCACCACACTTGGGATAAGCCACCAGCATGACGTCGTCCTCTCTGGCTTCCATGTTCTTCAGGGCCTTCAGGTGTTCCTCGGGGCACATGAGGCGCGGGTACAACACCCCGTCGAATCTGTACAGCTTGTCCTCCTCCTTAACGTCCTTCGCCTGCTGCATCTTGGACTGCATTGTAGAAGGTCGGGCGTTGGTGCTCATCTTCATGTGGTGGAGCGAAGATTTGGCTTGGAAAGTAAAAAAAGGGTCTGCAGAATCTTCCTTCCACTGCCGGCCGGCCGCTGTTTGAGTAGCTCTGAGAAAGACTAGGAGGGAGAAAGGGAGAGAGAGAGGGAGGGAGGGAAGGAGGGAGGGAGAAAGGGTGTGAGCAGCTGTAAGGAAAGGAGGAGGTGCCGGGCACCTTTCAACACGCACACACACGCACGCACACACACACACACACGCACGCATGCACGCACTCACACACACACACAACTAATTACCCACTAAAGGCAAAAAAATAATCATGTTTTTCTTTAGGTCTAGTTTATTATATATATTATATATAGAGAGAGCTTAGAATCACAGTCGCAGCTAGACCCCTCTGTGAAGAGGACGAGAAGAAACCGCTGCAGAAATGAGGATAGAAATGAGAGAAAACGTTATTGTTTTAAAAGTCAGCGAGCTTTTCCTCTTTCTTGTGATACTGGTTACTTTAACAGACATGAAACAGTCTAACTAGGACGTTAAATCAGCACGTGCCATGGTTGGGATTGTGTAAATGGGCAGTGCCGACCCGAGCCTCTTGGGGGACCTAAGCAGATTTTTATTTCGGGGCCCCCTCCCACCACGCACAGTCACCTTGCTAGAAGATTATCGGCACAAATGTCACGCTATACTGTTATAGCGAAAATTATAAACGAATACAGTGAGGTTATAATACAAAACTAGGGCTGCTTGCAGCATAAGCGAACTAAGCGGCTGCTTGGGGCCCCAGGGGAAGGAGGGAAGGAGGGAGGCTCCTTGGGGCCCCAGGGGGCCCCAAGGAGCCGCTAAATTCGCTTATGCCTTGGGCCGGCCCTGGAAATGGGTACATTAAGTCAGCACATCTGTCAAGCAGAGGCTCGTTGGCAGCCGTAGAACGCGTGTTCACTCCTCACGTATCGTGTGGTTCAGTGAGTCCTTTCAATCTGGCCACATCACTTCTGCTCTCCGTATCTACACTAACTCCCCAAAAGGGGAGCCCCGCTGGCTCGAGGCAATGGCTCACGTGGTAACGGTCCGTTGACTTTATTTACATTACTCAAGTAGTGGGGCGGTTGGAGGCAGGAATCGCTAAGCAAACATGCGTGGCGTGGTTTCAACATCTTTTGTTGTATAAAACTGTTCCTCCATGTTTTGGTCTTTGTGGATTTGACCCCGTTAAGCCAGTGGAACAGTACATCAGGAAATATGATGTATGGAAATAATGTGTTATCGAAAGGCTTGACGTTGATCAAACCGAAACTTACATATACAAACATATCTGATTTACTCACCAGGTTTTTTTTCTTTTAACTTTGTTTGCAAAGTCCTTCCTCTCTCCCCCCTTCCTCCACGCTCTCTCTCTCTCTCTCTCTCTCCCACAGGGCGCGTCTCAGTTTGACTTCTCTTTTCCGCTAACTTGAAAAGACCCACACTCAACCTAAACTGAAATTTGCATTAAACAGGCAGAAAATAACACCAAATTTATGGAGAGAGCAATGTCTACTGTCTCATTGTTATGCTCATTTTTTCAGCCATGCAGGTGATGATTTGTGCTGATAACCAACCAGGCAGTTCAATCCAAGTTCAAGGAGAAAAATCTCACTTCCTGCTCCGACGCAGCTGGTGGCGCTGTGCACATTGCGAACGTTGGTTGCGGCCCCTTTTTAAACCAGACGAAAAAGAAGTCGCGCGCAGGAAGTTCAAAATGGCGACGGACGGAATGATGTCCACGTCCTCGGGTCTGCCTTACCACAACGCCGGGGACTATTACCCCAGAAAGTTCGGCTCTAAGCCCGATGTGGTGCCGTCTGGAGTCACCGAGAGGAAAGTGGGGCCGCTGGACAAACCTGACATGGTGTCGGTGGATGTCATCAGCATCGGAGATTCAGGTTTGTTATGCTAGCAGGCTAAAGGCTAATAACAGGCAGCTGTGCTAACTGACGGTTGACAGCTGATTCGGAGTTTAGTTTTTTACTTCAGCGCAGTTTTATTCTTTCGTTGTTGGATGCCTTTAACGACAGTCCACACATCAACAGCGACGTTTACGGCCCGTGTCTTTGCCCCGTTGGGGTCAGTGACTCTTGTTTTATAGATGCCGATGTTTGTATGTAGTAAGCAAATCTAGCTAGCAGTGAACCTACTCTCGCCCAGTTTTAAACCTCCCGCTTATATTAACGTTAGTTAACGATCTGCACCAAAACACGGAACCCTTCAATCGTGTTCAGACCTTAATGCGCTTAAGTGTTGACGGTGGTGTCTGTCTTCCTCCACAGATGTCCACTTGCACCGGAAGAAGCATGAGCAGGACACGTACGTCTTGGTGAGTGTCTCTGTGGGTTTCAGGGTTTTTGACTGTCCTTTTTACTTCCTTTTCTTCTGTAAAGGCCCGCTCAGTGATTACAATAACTTTGGTTCTTTAGTATGCATTGATGCCTTTTTAAAGACTGTCTGGGCCGGGGTTTGTAAAACTTTAACGTTTGAAGAATGATGGCAAACTTTGACTTTTTAAAGTTTTTTTTGTTTTGTTTTGTCACACACAATGGTCATTGTTGACAAAGGTCCGGTGGTACTTCAGGGGATGAATTGAAAATGAGTGGCAAAATAAAAAAGTAAAAACTTTGCAGTGTTTGACATTTGACAAAAGTTGAAAAAGTTGGATTACTTTAAGAAGCCTGTAGTTTCAACAGCGAGAGGCATTTTTATCAGCCATCAAATTTTTCAAATACTTGCTATGTAAAGAGGCTCTGCCTTTCTAACCTCCCAAGGAATATAATTAGACCAATTTATACTGTTACCTGGTGTGACAGGATCT
The DNA here is from genome assembly GCA_021346845.1 of Apeltes quadracus. Lineage (NCBI taxonomy): Eukaryota > Metazoa > Chordata > Actinopteri > Perciformes > Gasterosteidae > Apeltes > Apeltes quadracus. The sequence goes on along the minus strand of CM037922.1, from coordinate 2,859,020 downwards.
CTGTTGCATCCACTGTAGCTGAAGTCGATGTCGTACACCAACACGCCACTTGGTGGCAGTGCAGATAAGCCTTTCATCAAATGTTTCATTATCTGCTTTCATGTTAAAAGTTAGTCGGTACTGATATTTATTTATTATTCTTTTGTTTTAATTTGCAGGGCACCATTCATCCATTCCGAAAGACTCACAAATCCTTCGTTGGTAGACTCCAGCAGGAATTCAGACTCGTCACTTCAGATAGACGGGTAGGTTTTTGTCAACGTGTGGTTTAAATATGTGTATTTTCGCTGAACATTCAAGAACAGGATCATTGCAACAAGCGGCTATTATATACTCAAAGATCTAGTGGAGTAATGTCTACCTAAGCAGAGAATAAAGTTGCCGTGTGTGTTTGTGTGTTTGTTTGTTTGTTGTCGAAGCATCTCTCTTCTTTGTCGACACAACCAGGCCGGTGTGTGTTAGCATGTTAGCTCACAACCGTTATGATTTCCTCCTAGTTCTAAATCGGTAGTTGGCGTCTGGAAAGTCCGCTCTTCATAATCCCACTGTGCTCTAAGCCGTGTCACCACGGTCGAACCAAAACACCCCCAGTAATCCTGTTTTCATAGCAGGTCACCGAGTTCCAGTGAAAGCAGCGAGTAAAGTACCATCAGCCACAAGCTGGCAGCCGGTCCGCTTTGTGTGACAGCTCCCACGTGTTGTCTTGATTTCTGTCTCTTCCCCATTTCGTTATCACCCCTTTTTAAGTGCAGTGATTTATTTTCATTCTGTCTGTTTTTAAAGTTGTTGTCTATTCAATTGAGTTTGGTGCTTTTAAGCTTGAGATGGAACTTGAGAAGCTGTCGGACCTTTAATGTAATTCTCAACCCTCATTCATAAATTTTTTTGACCATCACTAATGTAATCTGTGGTCTTTTTTAGATTGCTTTCAGTTTCAGTACATAAGAATAATCAATGTAAAATGGAACAAAATTGATCCTCAACCACTTCTGAAGTGTAACCTGCCTTTCTATGTTCCAAGCTTTCTTTAGCACAAGCTTGATTAATATGATAAGCTGTAATCAGTAAATGTGTTTTAACACCAATTTACGTCAGGACACTGATGGAGGAGTTTTTCATTTCAGTGATGACCTTTCCTCAAAAAATAAGGCAGAACTCATTCTGGTCAAGGATCCAGAATTTGACTAGTGTTTTTGACTTAGTTGAAAAAGTTTTTAGTAGGAAAATATTTTTTTAAAGAGGATATAAAGTCTTTGTTGCAGGCTGTAATCTGACGTTGTATGAAAACATTTAACGTTCCACTCAAGCGGTAACGCTAAACTTATTATTATGAAAACGGGGAATAATCAACAACAGTGTTATCTTCATTTCCTGCTTTAACAACATGTTTAGTTCAGACGCTTGAAGTGATTTTCTTTTCTGTTAAATTGGAGAACACGGGGGAAAAAGTGGGAGTTCACCTCATTTCCCAACAAAACAGACGGATGTAGAATTTAAGCTAAAAATTGTTTCTCAACAACACTGAGGTATAAAAAATGCCAAAGAACACGTGTGTGTGTGTGTGTGTGTGTGTGTGTGTGTGTGTGTTTGTGTTATTGTACTATAATCCACTTTGTCCGCAGACTGGCGGGGGGTCTTGCCTTTGCATAGAGCCTTGGATTGGATTACACGGTGTCTTACACGGTTTAGGGACCAAACGCAGTTCAAAAGGGCGAAAGCTGAGCGGTGCTTCGCCTACGCCTCGTCGCCCTTGTCTTGTTTCCTTTTCTCAGATTTTAAAAACAAAGTCTGTTCCACCTCTGATTTCAGGCAGCCAGCAGTTCTTGCAGCCTGCGTATTTTAACACCAGACGGATGCTACTTTATGCCAAACGTATCAGATATTGTCGTGGTAACAACGTGTAACGCTGCTTCAGAACAACCGGTGACGCAGAATTCAGAGACTGTGTCTGTCAGAGTATCATAATCAATGAACGCTTTTATCATGAAAATAATGGTTTCGTGAAGCTGGCGCTCCCAAATTCTGGATCGGGCAAAGCTCCAAAAAAACCCAGACCTTCTGATCCCATGATGCAACTGACTAGCATCTTCTGTTGTATCTGTTCACGATCCTAAACGTGGACACAAAGCTGCTCCATCCCAGAAGACCTCGCACAACATCGACCCACCTGAGTAAAGGACTCAGACATCAGCAGGGTCACAAAGCGCTCCGAGCTCCCGCAGTACTGGATCCTGCACCTCCCACAATGCAACTCAACGGGGTCTCCTTATGAGACCCTGCTGGACCAGACAAACCTGTTCTGACTCGACTGGTGGAACTGAACGGATGTCACATGAAAAAGGGGACTTTTTTTTCGGCCGTAGCGCCGCCGCTGACTGGACAGAGGGGGGCAGCAGAGCGTCAGGGGGTGTGTGTGTGTGTGTGTAAGTGCTATCTCTCTGTTTGCACACACAGACGCATGTGCGCGTGCACATGCACACTGTGGGTCTCCCATGCCTGTCGCTGGCTAGTGCTGTCACCAGACGCCGCAGTGCTGTCATAACACAGCACACCACAGTAATTGTAGATTTCACAGCACTCGGCGCCCCCCCACCAAGGCATATGACTCCAACACGAAGTGACAGGCCAGGGCACACGCACACACACACACAAACACACTTGTTCCATTTCTAATCTCGCTCTTCTTTGACACTCGCACAAATGCACTCTGCTCTGAGGGTTCATTTTAGAATGAAGTTTTATTTTTTTAAATTTTTGCTCATTGAAAATTTAGCTTGAGGTGTCCGGTACACGTTGTACTGGCTCAAACATGTGTTTTCTGGTCTACCCTTTTGTGCCATTTGCGTTCTTTGCCCTCTTTAGTGATTACACCCTAGAGGCTTTTTTGCATTATTTTATATAGGCTGTTGTTTCAGGAGTAATAAATCGTGAAATTGACAGACTGCATACATTTTTTTTTTGCCTGTTTTATCATGGTCAAACTCTGCTGATGTTCCAGATGAGCGTCGCTCTCTTCGTTGTGCGTTTTTTGCTTGCTTGCTCTCCGGATGTGACCTTCCCCCGAGCTGCTGTTTCTGTGACGAACTGATTCCGACTGCGGTGACTCGTTCAGTCGGAGTTTTAACCCAAATCCCCCGGCGCAGCAGGTGGACCGCGGGGGGCAGGAAGCTTTCCCGCTCGCTCTGTAGGTCTGGATTCAGATTAAACGGTGGCTGGTCGTCCGCCAGGCTGCCGGCCGCCGGGGGAAGCCCCGTTCAGGAGGACCCGCGTTGTGTAACGACTTTGTGTCAACGCTGTCATCTACGTGTGGCCTCGTGGACAGATGCACCAGATGAGTTGCATTATGGGATGTGAAGGAGAGAATCTTTTCCTGATTTAGAAGGTTGGGGCGTGAGCTTCGATACTGATATTTTCAAAATAAAGGTCATTGATTATGAAGAAATGATTGGAGTTTTTCAAGTCCGAAGCAACGTCTTTTTATAGCCTATTTCTTCACCACCCGGTGGCCCAAAAGCAAACACATTCAGCTACGAACAGAAGTTAATCACATTCAGAAAGCGTAGCCAAAGAATGAGGAGGGTGATGAAAGGGTGACCCCAGTTGGGCCTCTAGCCAGAGGTTGAGCCGCTTCTTTTCTCACTGCTCCTAAACCGTTATTTTTGTTTGCTTGTTGTCGTTTTCAGTCGTGGAGGATCCTGCTGTTCGGGGCTCTCAACCTGCTGTGTACCGGCTGTCTGCTGATGTGGTGCAGCTCCACCAACAGCATGGGTGAGCACGCACACAAACACACACACACACACAAAGGCAAATGAAACACAGCGACAGATAGACACATGCAAGCTGACACGCAGACACCGATGTAAGCCGAAAAAAAAGCCCACGCTTTGAGACTCGGGCAGCAGACATTAATAGGCGGAGATACCTGTCTACACACAGTAAACACGGATTGACAGGTACACACACTTTAACACGTGAACACAGAGTGTGTGTGTGCGCGCTTTAACAGGTCGAAGTGTGTTACCAGTGTCGTCTCACCGCGGGGGCTTCAGATTGATCCTGCTGTTGCTGCTGCGACTGCGTGCGTGCGTGCACGTCTTTGGGGTCACCTCCCTCAAAATATGGCACTTTAAAGGGCATGTCGCAGAAACGGAGTCCTTCACAGCGGCTGTTTCCACCCTCTGGTGCTGCAACACAGAGAACGCATCTGTCATGTTGACAAACATGCTTTTCTCTTTCCTTTTTTTTTTCTCCCTCTTGCAGGAGAACAGCCCCCTTTTTAGAAAAGTACTCTTTTTACGTTGTCATTTCTATTGGTAAACGTAGTTTTTCCATCACTACACGGCTTCAGGATCACACAAACCTTTATGAAAGGGAACTTAAAAATGGCCGATTTATTGCCTAAAGTGTCAGACAAACCTCAGCTGTGAGCGCACACAGGTGGAGAGCGGCTGATCTGGATGCCTCCGGCCTGCCCGATCATCTGTTTGTTTGGATGTATTATTTTGTCACCGACGGCCATCAGTGCTGGTCCTAAAATTGAGTGCATGTTTGTTTGCACAGACGCAGCAGCACTTAAAAGCATTTCTCTGTTTCAGCTGAGCCGTCTGCTGGTTTTGCTCTGGACGATGTGCCAAGCTTATATTTCATGCGTGTATTGCGGTGAGTGGAGGCCATGGGAGAAATGTACAGATTGTAAGGTTAAAGACAAGTAATCCCGTGTGGGCAAAAAGTGCAAATGATTGAAGTCAATTCATGATGTAGTTGTTTCAGACACCCGGTGCATCCTAAAGTAAGTCTAAATGTTGAGTCGGGTGGGATTTTGGGTCTGTGCATGGAGGCGGTTGTGTTTTTTGGTGTCGTTCACCAACCTTAGATCCTCTCAGGGATTCCATCGCTCAGGAAAATGCTGCCACGAAAAAGGACAACATGCAACCTTATCCCCGCTCACTCTGCCCGCAAACACTGCAGCATTTTGCGCGCACACACACACACACACAGCGGTGGCGTCGGGTGTCGTGCAGACAGGAAGCTGAGGACAGGGGTATTGAACAAGGGGGGGAAGGCGACACCGCTGTCGATACTCGGCCCCCGATGAGAACAACAGGAGACGGCCGCGGCCCCGTCCCAACACTATCGGCCCCTAGTCTCCTCTGCTAGAGGTCACAGCATCTTTCCAAGTTTGTTGTTGTTGTTGTTTGTAAATGGTACGTTCGGCCAGAGGCGGGCACTCGGTCGGGGTCCGTGCCCCAGAGAGAGCTGCCCCAATGCATGCTGGTCCCGTTGCCATGGCATTCAGGGTGGACGTCCATGGGAATGCTCACTGTGTCCTTGGCCCCTCCCCCTAATTCCCAGGATTCAAAGCATTCATTTAATGATCGTAGCAGCACGGAATTATGATCAAATGTCAAGCTGAGCAGACGATGAGGAATCGCTCTTCCTCTTGTTATCCGAGCTTCTCTGTACGTTGCTGCTTTCAGCGCATGTGAGCTCCACTGTTAGCTCACAGCCAAGTTAATATGATATAGAAAAAAAGAAGTATAAATTCAATACAATGGCACAGAAAAATAAACTAGTACGCTACATGAATTATGTATTTATAAATTCATATTTGAAGAAGTAAAAGGGATTAAAAAGTGATTATTCTATTTAAAATTCTTCTTTTTATCAGAATGTGTTTGTCTCACACATTTCTGTCTCTGGGATTGTGTAGATTACACGACTGAAACTTGATCAATAGCACATCAGTTTCTGTGCAAATTATGATCATTTTGTCAGAGCAGTAATCTAAATAATATTCCAAGCTTTTTGCTTCCCTTTCAAGTCCTCTGAGAGGAACAGAAAAGAACAATGTGGCTTTTGTTAAATGTCAGTGTTTCTTTGACAGCAACTTCAACATGTTGCCTGGCAACAGCTGCTTGTCAGCGCCCACTCAGGTGTGTGTGTCTGTGTGTAACATGATGAATAAGACTAGCAGTGTGGGCAGTTAAAGTGCTCGGCTGATATTCAGAAAAAATAGATGGATCGAGAAAAGAAAGAGAAGCAAAAAGGAATTTATTTATGCTTAATTTCCTTTTTTAAGAGAAGGAAACAATAAGTTCAGGAGGAGATAAGGAAAGAACAAATTTAGAGGAGAGGAGTGAAGGAAATAATAACTTTAGGGAGGAGGAAAGAAGGAAAGGATAACTTTAGGGAGGAGGAGACGACACTTGAGAGGGAACAGGGAGAAGAGGATTAAAGAAATGAGAAGACACCCACTTCTGTTGTCCTCCTGTATCTCTCTCGCAAACACTTCCAGCAGAGTGCCGTTTCCATGGTGACCTCAATGGGATGCCGAGCTGGTTGCTCGCTAAGGTGGAGGCGGAGGAAGAGGAGGAGGAAGAGGTTGAGGCCGGTGGATTTTTTTCCGCAGTAATTCTCGCGTGCGGGGGCTTCATGCTGAATTACCGGATTTATGCAGAGAACAGAAAAGATGACTGTTAAAGAGATGGAGGATCGTGAGGTTTGTTGTTGGGCGCAAGCTGGTGATGCTGGAACAGCAGTCTGTGCGTTTAGTTTTGGAAGGTATGTTTGAGTCCCAGAAAATCTAAACCCGTCATCAGCCTCTCTGGAGCTGAAACTAATGTGTCCGTCTGCGACAAAGCTTCAGAAGAAAGCTTCATTATTTACCTGTAGAGCATCCAACACTCAGCTGTAACATAACTAATGTACAGAAGGGTACTTAGGAGATCTTACAGAGCACGTAGCTTAGCATAGCTCTGTCCTGGCGTTTCCATGATAACGGATGCAGGGTTGGTGCTCCAGCATGTTATGTAAGTGTGTCATTACATTAAGATCTAAAACAGACACTGACACGTCCCTCTTGCCCCGATTGTGTGTTTGTGAGGGTGAGTAATGTCTCAGGGTGGGTCGGCATGACGACCACTAAGAGTGTAGCCAGGGAGACTTTGTCTCCAAGCACTGACGCACACGCGAGTACACACATACAACTTCATTTAAGAGCAGATATTTAATGAGAAAAAAAAAACAGATTAAAGGATCGTTGCCGCACAAATACACAGACACACACAGACTCGCTGCGTCCAACAGGCGCTCGGCTCCTGCTGTGTCAGCGTATCTGTTGTTGCGTTCCAGCCCATCAGTAATTCTCTGGCAGTGAGTTAATTGGATCAGGCGGCAGGTGGGCCTAATCGCATCACGTGACACCGTGGCAGGCCTGTGTTTGTTTGCGTCGCACACACCGCGGTAGATTTAATGGGACTCTGGTGGAGAGCCACACACTGATCTGCTCGGATCAAACCATTACAGTGATTCAAAGGGTCATTTGGATCATTTCAGGCGCAAGTATCACTTCTAGGACGGCGTGCTGGGTTCTGCTTATATGATTAGTGAAATATCACCATAGATTTAGTGTTTTGACAAAATTGCTTCCAACCTGAAACTTTCAAACGGTCATTAAACTGTTGCCATTCATAGACCTCACGTCCCGGGTCCACAGCGCTGGACCGTGGAAGCAGCGCAGGGTGGAGAAAGCCCCTCGGGGGGGTGCGTTTGATTCGTTGGGTCAGAAGCGCGTCTTGAAGCCGGAGAGCTCCAGCTCGTCGACCGCTCTCTGGTTGCTGAAGGAGGCTTTGGTGATCCGACTGGACGGACTCCCCTCTTTGCCCAGCCACCGCTTCCTGTGGAGGACACAGACGAGGACTGTGTGCGCGTATTTATCGAAACAAAGAGAAGCTCAATTTCACTTAAGCGGTTTTCCTCCACGACTGAGGTGCTCTTAACTGTGCGGGGTGGAAAAATGCAGTGGAACAAAATGTATTAATAACTGACCAACGTCATTGTGGGACTAAAATGTAGACAGAAATAAAAAAAGTGTATACATCCTTCACCACCAGCGACTGAGGGGTCAAGCCACCATTTGGACAACCAGGGGCATGCTGGGAAAAAACAAACATTCCTGCAGCTATATCAGCGGTCCTGCTTTTTTTCAGAGCAGATCTACCAATCTATACTCTCTACACGCACACGCACACACACACACAGATACACACACACACACACATGTTAAGTCTCCATTTTCCAGTTGTGATTTTGTACCCAAGATGAACTGTTCACCAGGAAGTATTAATACACTTCTCCACAGCTTTAATCCTGCCGCCTACAGTTCAAAGTGCAGCATCGGTGATGCTTCGGGCGTCATGGCGTCCCGTGACCTCGGACCAGCAGAGGAGGAGCTGGTGCTCCTCTCCCTCTGTCGCTGACCTTTGGGCCTTTTACACACCACCCACTTCTTCCCCTCCAACTCTCACTCTCATCCTCTTTCTCTCCACTTCTGACTCTGCATTGACTCCTCCACACTCTCCTCCCTCCCTTATTTTCTTTCCTTACATCTTGCCAGTCTCCTCCTCACCTCAAGCCAGTGCTATTATTTTACCCCTCCCTCTCCTGCACCTCCTCCCTGTCTGGGCCCAGAGGAGCAGCTGCTTCCTGTCTCCCAGGCCCCGCAGGAAGTGAGGTCGTGGTGAAAGTGGAGTCCACAGGAAAGACGTGAGAGTGAGCGCGTTAACGCGGAAAAGATCTGCGACAGAATGGAAGGAAATACTGTGTGTGTGTGTGTGTGTGTGTGTGTGTGTGTGTGTGTGTGTGTGTGTGTCAGTAGGTTTCATACGTCAATGAAGGCGAGTGTTAATCAGTTAATAAAAGTGGGGCTAATACCTTCCTAGTATGTTTCTTTTTTAGCTATTTATAAACTCTAATTCAAGTGCATGTTCAAAATAAACCTGCTAACACACTTTCAACACTTCAGTTGTAAAAAGAAAGGGATGTCGTTCTCCATGTGACGGTGGTCCAGCTGTTTGCTTCACTCCAATGAACTGAAGCAAAGGCGTGTTGGTTTTGTCTCCCTGTCCGTGCCGGCTGGACGGGGTTTACCGGTCAAGGGTCATTCTGCCTCAAGCAACAACAAGCACTCATTTATACACAATAAAACAAATGAGATCCCCGTGTTTGGATTTGGTGACGTCACTCCCGCCGGGCAGACAGTGACGTCAGAGCGAAGCGAGCTCCAGCGTCCCAATGACTGATCGATGGTTCTAACTATTGATTCATGCGAGGTGCATGCGCACGAGCTGGTCTATGATCCGGTAATTAAGACGCACAACGGATCCCTGCTGAGGGGAAACAGGAGTTGGTGTGGCGGTAAAGAGCGCCATCTAGAGGCCCCGAAGAGAATGATCACAGTCCCGAGTTTAACAATTTGATTTGAATTTGACGATGTGTTCAGGCACAAGTAAAAACACATATAATGTGTAAGATCACCCTCCAAATAATTTGAGTTTCATGTCTCTACTGACTTGTGCTGTAAATGTAATTTCTCCATGATCCAAATGTCCTGTGGTCCAGCAAACGGCCTTTTGCTTTCTCATTGCTGGTCACAACCGTAATGGTTCTAAGCACGTTCATCACATGTCCTCTCCTCCTATAGAACAGGCAGTGCATTTCACGTGTGTTGTGTTTGGACTCACATCTCGTCCACCCGGTGAGCGGGACCCTGGACCTGCCCCTGCACCGTCCCGTGGCGGGTGTTCCTCACCCAGCCCACCAGACCCAGCTGCAGACCCTTCTTCTCTGTGTACTGCAAGCAGGGGGACCAAGAGCTCAGCCGTCTGACAAGAAGCAACACTGACACGGTTCTTCGAGTAAAAAAGTAAATCAGCTCATGGTAGTTTTGACATTTCAACCTGTTCTTAGCTCAATGTGGGAAGCAGCAGGCGGCGAAAGCAGCAACTCACCATTCTGAAACAGACTCCTGTCAGAATAAAAGAGAGACAGAGAGAGAAGGTATTGAATAGAATATTAACAATAACAGCCTGTTTTTAAAATGAATGAATTTATAATAACAACAACAACAAAAGTAATGATAATGATATTAAGAATAGCCCCGAGGCAGCAGCAGAGCTACGTTCTAAATTAAGCCTCAGCAGATCAGTTTACAGCTCGGGGAGCAGCGAAGAGAAAGAGAGGAGGAGGAGGGAGGAGAGTTACAACGTACGCACCCTGAACGTGGCCGAAGATCTCAAAGTCCACCGACAGCAGTTTGCTTCCTGCAGATTCCCCCTCGGACATGCTGAGAGGACGAGGAGGAGGAAGAGGAGGAGGAGGAGGAGGAGAAGAAAGAGGAGGAGGAGGAGGAGGAGGAGGAGGAGGAGGAGGGAAAGGCCTCGAGGAGGGTTAGGAGACTCCTGCAGCTCCCTCGCTGTCTTCACGCTGCACCAACCGCCCTCCTGATTGGCTAAAGGAACATGGCTCGTTCTATGCAGATGGGATCTGTAGTCCATTAAAACTACAGACGAGTCTGCTTTAGTTGCAACACATTTTAATTCTGACAGCTCCGCATAACTGTTTGTTTTGGGCAACGAATACGGAACAAATACATATTATATTACAGACGTATAGAAATACACACAACGGTTTGTGTGTCATTCATTAAGAGTCTTTGACTTTGCGATGAATGTGAGAAAAAGCGAAGTGGTGACAGACAAACGATGAGCTGCACGCTCAGTGTTCACAAACAGATTCAATACCAGAATCGTCCCCTAGATGTCGCTCAGACCTCACGGAACGAGGCAGCAGCGCACACGCACTCAAACACACACATG
>CM037922.1:2803365-2845865 GCA_021346845.1 Apeltes quadracus | reverse complement strand
TATTTCTCGGCTCCAACATTCTGTCCACAAAGGGGCCGCTAACAGGAAGTCCAACCGCTGTGTATCCGGATTAAACCGATATGATTTAAGTCGCTACTCAAAGGGATGAAATATTTACGCAGTCCAAACCCTACAGCATGTGTATGTTAGCATGAATACTGCAGAGCCTCAACCCCGCTCACAGTGCGCTTGGTAACATGCAAAGGCCTCGTGGGCGGGAGAACGCCACAGCTGGTGTCAGTGTCAAACTCAGCTCGCAGGGCTGTGGCTACTTCCCGGAGGCGGAACACACAGTAGAGCCGGTTCCTTCTGCAGCTCCACAGCTCCGTTCCTCCGATGTCTGGTGATCGAACGCTGAAACGGGTCGTGTGTATCGCCGTGACCTGCAGGGTCGCTGCACGTCAGGGAGGTGACCATGAGGAGGGATCCCAGCGGGACGCACGTGTCCACGCTCGTTACCACGGCGATGTGAACGCACGCATGGTTAATATGCTGGTGAAAACAACGATGAACCATCGCCGGCTTGAAGCCGAATAAACTTTATGAAATGATATTCATCGTGATCATCTGGTTCCCCACCTGTGATATCAGTCGACACACACACACACACACACACACACACACACACACACACACACACACACACACACACACACACACACAGTGCATCTGAATTCTTCAATTGTGTGTTTGTATGTCTGCATCTGCTGTTTGTGGATGAGTGTGTGAGTAAGTCCATGTGTGACTTAATGTGATGTGTGTGTGTGTGTGTGTGTGTGTGCGTATGCATGGGTTCACACTCCAGTGTCTTACTGTGTGTGTGTGTGTGTGTGTGTGTTTACACTTGGATGAGCCTTCTGTTCAGCGCGCAGTCGCTCTCAGTGAGCTGGGTTTTTAGGTCGCAGTGTTCTTTCTGCCGCAGCAACACATACGCAACCACACAGAGAGGCGCACACACACACACACACACACACGCTGATACATCAGGGGAAGATGTTGGGCGCTTCTAGGTGCGGGACTGCCGAGTCTTGGTGTGTGTGTGTGTGTGTGTGTGTGTGTGTGTGCGTTTGTGTGTTTAGACGGTCCCAGAGGCCTTGTCATGCATACGGGCACAGAGCCAAGCTGAGAGAATGTGTGTGTGTGTGTGTGTGTGTGTGTACATGTGTGGGTGAGTGAGATGCTGGAGGCTTTAAAGCCTCCACTGCTGTGTAACATGTCTACTCTTTTTAGTAATGTCATCCAACACACACACACAAACATAAACACACACAGTAGCATAACCTTCAGACACACACACACACACACACACACACACACACACACACACACTCAGTAAATGAAACAATAGGCCCGTCAGATTGGCTGATTCGATGTGACTCGACAGCAGCAGCGTTCGGTCTCAGAAGCATTAAGTCCACAGGAGGAGTATTAGAACCATTACGGTCATCGGGTTCCCGTTGGTTGGGTTCTAACCCGCTCGTATCCTATATCACGCCGTGTATATTTAGACACGTGGGGCTTCGTGCTAAATGATTCATATCTAGCGATGTATCTCGGCCGCGTTGGCAGCTGACAGGTTCTGCATTTCTTTTATGTGCGTTATATGGATAAGAAAGATGCTTCTACTGGTCGGGATTGGAAAAACATAATCTAGTGAAATGTGAAGTTTTGAGTGTAACCGTTCATGCCTGAAGCACCTGAAACAGCGTGTTGTCTTTTTAAAACATCCCGCGCGTCATCCACACCGACGTCCTCGAATGTCACACGTTCATTCAGTGCGGATGAGTAGAACTGTACGCACACGTGTGTGTTGCCAACGTGCAGTTACCACATTGACCTTAATCAAAGGACACAGGAGCAGTGGGCCGCTACAATACACACGACCTGGAGGGGGGTCAACAACCGGCGCACACATTCAAAACACACACACACGCAAACACACACACACACACACACACACACACACACACGGACTCACACGGCGGAGTGTTGGCCAGCGGCTGTTTGTGAAAAGCAAAAGAACATTTGTCCGGTCAGTTGGTGTCTGAGTCCAAACAAGACGCGGGGTGAATGTTTGTGTGTGTGTATGCGTGTGTGTGTGTGTGTGTGTGTGTGTGTGTGTGGGGGGCGGGGGGGGTGGAGGGTGTTAACACTTTCAACACAAACAAACCTTCATCCTGATCAAAACCAGTTTATTAGCGTTTCAGGTTACATTTGGGAAAGTGGTCTGTGTGTTTGTTGTCAATCTGGTGATTCCAGAGTCACTGGTTGCCATGGTGATTCGGACGCTGACAAACAACGCTGACGAAAGACACTGAACTTGGAGCCGTGAAAGAAGTTTAAGAAGTCCCAGGAAAAGGCGTTGGAGGAGGAATGAAAACCGGTGGGAGGACGAGAGGAAGCTATCCGGGGAGGACTTGTGCTTGAAAGCGAAGAAGAGGAGGCTTCTTTGCTAATGCTGATGAAAACAATGTGAAAGTGCAAAGAACTTTCATAAAAGCCATTTTTCAAATCCACCAAAAACAATTTCAACCAGTCGTCTTGTAAAATGCATTGACACAAAACCTCTCAGACTCTCAGAGTTCTCGCTTTTACTTGTTTCTGTGTTTCTTCTTAAAGGCGGAGAGCAGCAGCCAACGAAGCACACACGCGTTTCCCCTTTGTCATCACTCAAAAGAGAAAAATGCTCAGTTTACATTCTCCGTCGGTTGCTTTTCTCTTCAGCTGTTTTCCGTCTCTGTTCTTTTGGGTTTGTTTTGTTTGTTTGGATCTCTGTTTCCAGCCGAGCGGCTCTGCCTCCTCCTCCTCCTCCTCCTCCTCCTCCTCCTCCTCCTCCTCCTCCTCCTCCTACTCCTCGTCCTGCTCCTCCTCTCCGTTCCCGCCCGGCTGAACTCTGTCTGAACAGGAATTTGAACTCTGGATGAACTTCGCTAAACTGACCCAGTAATCCATTTATTTTCTGGACGCCGGCCCGCGAGGAGTCGGTCCAGAGTCGACATCACAGGACACGTGCGTGTCAGGTGGCAAATTGCATAAGAAGAAGGAGAGGAAGAAGAGGAAGGAGAGGAAGAAGAGGAAGAAGAGGAAGGGGCAAAGAGCTGCAGACTGACACGAGCTAGAGCGCGTTTAAAATCTGACCGTCTCTTATTGGATGCCCTTTTTAATGCAAAATTAAACACTTAGAAAGTGGTTGTTATCGTTTTCTTAAATATCAGGTATGATTTTAGAAAACCTGCTTGTGTTATAAAATAAGTACAATCCAATAAAATAGGCATGTTTTAAATTCCAATTATCAATTTATATGCATAGCATATGTGAATATTTAGATTTGAATATTTATGGATTGAGTCAGACTGTATGTATTATTTATCTTTTGGTTTGAATACATAATTAGTGTGTATTTTGTGTAACGCCGAATGAACAGCCAGGAGGCAAATAGAGGGCAAAGTGCATGTGTGTCACATTAACTGGGTGATGCCTTGTTAAATATGCGTCATGACACATAAACACAGAATAATGGTTTGGTAAATATCTGCGGCCGCGTTGTAGGGAACTAAAAAAACAAGATGCATCTTGGTGATGGATTTCTTTCAACAGCAATGCTAATAACCCTCAGGCTTTCTGCTAAGCTACGCTAACTGCATTCTGACCCCCCGCTGCTTGTCGCTGAGAAAATGTTTTTTCCCTGAATGTGTTCGCTAGGTTTCCACAACAATGGCCGTGACCCTGGTGAGGTCACCACGGCGGCAGGTTTTCCTGCAGACACGCAGCCGGGACCACAAGCTGCCGCGCGCCGCACGCCGCACGCCGCACGCCGCGCATCGTAGAGTCCACAAAAAAATACTAACAGATGCAAAACCAAACGCACCCTTTCACCCGCTGACCAGCCGCACACAAACACACCGCGTGCGCCCCTCGATTTCATCACTGTTTTACCAATGTAGGTCAGTGTGTGAGTCTCTCACACAACAGAGGGAGGGAGAGAGAGAGAGAGAGAGAGGGAGACAGAGGGGGGGGGGGTGAGGGGGGAGAAGAAGGAGGACTGGAGAGGGAGCAAAGGAGGCAGGGTGGAGGAAAGTAAAACATCCCAGAATGAATAAACGGAATGTTGTGACTTGTAACGAGCGCTTTGTCTTTCTGCCTTCTGGCAACATGGATGCTCTGACGCCTTGGCAAGCAGGCCTTCCTCCTCCTCCTCCTCCTCCTCCCCCTCCTTCCCTCAATGACGAGCATGTACGTTTTTGCTTTCACTGTACATAGGCCTGCGTGTTGCATTAATGCATGTTGTTCTGCATGTATTCTGTGTGTTGCTTAAAGTGTTGTTGTATTGGCGGAGCTGCGTGTGTGTGTGTGTGTGTGTGTGTGTGCTATTATTAGCTGTGAACTTTGGATGACCTGGCGAGTCAGCCTGATTTAGTTTGGCGTCTCTCGGTGTAACGTCCGCGGCTGTAATAACATCGCCGCCATGGAGGACTGGGATCCGTCTCCTTCCTGCACTGTACTCTCCAGAGGGAGTCATCGCCGTACAGTGCGGCCGCCTCGCTCCTAACGTGCTCTGACAGGAAGTAAGTCCCTTCCACTGTCCTCCTTCCGCCCGCCCGCTCCTCCCCCGAACAGTTCGGTTTCAACTTTGAACCACTCCGAGCCGGATCATGTCGTGCCGGTGAGCAGATGCGATACAGTTCGCTGATGACGCTGTCATATCTGTCAAAGCCGGTTCAGAATTTGCCTGGAAAGTAAACAAAATCAGGGTGGAAAGTTATTTTTCGAATGGAAAAGCGCCCTGGAAAATCCAGCAGGCGACGACAGCCGCGGGTTCGGATCGCGCAACCTTGAAAACTGCGATGACAGGGGTCAAGCAGAGACCCGGCGCGGAGGTCAAAGGTACGGCTGTCGAGACTGGGGCGCCGGCTCACGCTCGAAAAAACAACGCCGCCGATGCTTCACGCTGACCGACAGGCTGTCGGGTCTCATCACAGTTTCCGGGGAAAACCATCGATGAATCTCTTGACATGGAGTTCCCGGTTCACGAAGCAGCGAACAGGCCTTTCGAACCCCTTGAACAACACTCTTGATTCCTCCGATACAGTGACCACGCACGCATGCTCTGCAGATAAACGTTTATTTAAAATAAAGTTTGGCAGTTTGCCGCAGCTGATTAATGCGAGGTTGGCCGGTGGACGGACGCAGAGGTGCTCACTCAGTCACTCAGTCACTCAGTCACTCAGTAACTCAGTCACTCACAAACGGATCCACATGTACACACGACCAGTCACATCATCTGGGCATAAAGACGTTTCTTTAAGCCGTTTAAATGAGCACAAATCAGTCCCGGGGCTGTACGCTCTGTTTTAAAGTGGTGTGAATGCGGTTTGTTGGGGGATTTCATAAGAGCTGACAAAACATATCCAGGCTGCAGAGAATGTAAGAACCAGCTGGTGTTGGTGGGAACCGACTCTGTAATCCGCCAAGTGTTAAAGCCTCGCGCTTCCCAGTTAGCTCCACTTACACATGGAGCCCTCGCGCCACATATGTGCGTGGGCGTCTGTGAAATCTTTATTTTATATGCAGATTCACAATCTATCGACACCACACACACACACACACACACACACACGTAAAGGAATGCTTGACTGGTTTCAGGGTACCTTAAAATTCAGCAATCAGAAAAACTGAAATCTAGCGCTTATGTGTGTTTTATTTTAATGAGAATTAGTTCATCACTTCTTTCCGAACACGGTTTCCATTTGTGTCATTTGCATCACTAACGTGATCTGGATCCTCCGGCCTTCTCTCCTCGATGACTTAACACAGGTGGAACAGGTGGAAATCGATGAAAGGTCCGACCTTCAGGGTGATTCACCTCCTCCCAGGAACCAGCAGTTGGCCCCTGAGGTTTGGAGGAGCGCTCGCCGTCGGCCCGCAGAGGGAACATCGTCAAACGGGAGCTGGGAGGTTTCATCGGGTTTTTCCGCCCACGACACCGGGCGAGTGAACAGGGAGTCAGCCAAGGTCGTGTTTTGTGAGACCAGACTCCTGATCATCCAACTCCTAAAAGCGGCTCATAAATACTTTTGCTGTTTTGGCAACAGTCCTGTAATCTGTGCAGCTGGCGGCGAGCTCGGCCGGCGGAAAAACCGACAGCGACACTGAAACCGTCTGACCGAGGAGATTTCACTCGTTAAACCCGCCGGGAGGATCTATCACGACGAATCTGTAGCTTTAAAGCCTCAAAGATCTGTGCACAAGACACTCACAAGGTTAGCAACGCAACCTGATGACCTCAGTTCATGCTAGCGTGTGAACATGCTAAGCTAAGGTTGAAAACATTCTATAAGACTAAGCCAGTGATTCTCAAACTTTTTACACCAAGTACCACCTCAGAAAGTACTTGGCTATCCAAGTACCACCATAATGACCAACACTATACAGTAGCGTAGCAGGCCTAAGTATTCATCAAAAACAGGGCAGATGTTTTATTCCTAAAGAAGTATATTTAATATTGTCAGCCATTGTAACATTTTACACAGTTTCAACAGTTTCAATATAGGAAGATTCTTTTTTTTTTTTTTATTTAATTTAAAAAATATATATATTTCAGCGATTGTTTGGCGTACCACTAGAGGGAGCCCCGCGTACCACATGTGGTATGCGTACCACACTTTGAGAATCACTGGACTGAGCTAAACGCGTCGTCAGGTCAGCGGGGGTTAAGTTCGGCCTCACAGGAGCTGCAGACTAACATGTCATCAAATAAATGGTTTGTTTAAACTGATTGTAGTCGTTCAATTTTAAAAGAGTGATCAGTTTCCCATTAGGCAACATTGTCACCCAGTAAAAAAGTTGTAAGCCGGCTCAATATTCGTCATCAAGCCGTGGTTAAAACATTCTGATGGATTACTTTTTAACGTCATTTCCGAGTGCTAATAACATTAACCCAGTTTATCCAGATTATCTAAACCTCTTCATTTGCAAGTGAGAGCATCTGAAATGTCGTTAATAATCAGGAGAAGTCAAAATGTACCTTAGTGCACCAATGTGTGTCTACTTGTGTCGGTGAACGGAGCCCAAACGGCCTTTGTTGGAGGTTCAGATTTAGGAAAACAGAAGCACCATCTGGTACATGAACACAGCAGAGATTTAATATGGCAGATTGGAGGAGGGGGACCGGTGTGTGTGTGTGTGTGGGGGGGGGGTAATCTGGATTGCATCTCTGTTGTCATACAAAATCTGTGGTGACTGTAAACAAACGATCACAGAGCTCAGTGCGCGTCTGAGTGAATGTAAAATCTGCTAGCTTAAAAAAGCGAATGTTTCCATGTGGATTTAATGGGTTAAAATTAAATGGATTTCAACTGTTTTTGAACGTCAATGATACGACACACGAGGAGTAAGAAAAAGCAATCACAAAGTAGCCCCGAGCTGCCCTTTGACCCCCTGCGGCGATGCCTCCGAGCCTTAGGTCCGTTCATTCCAATTCAGAACAATAACTACGAACCTAAACGAGGCCGGTTCATGTGGACGCGCCGGGATGCACAGTGGACAGCACCGCCGTCCTCCAATCAAAGGATTTCCCCGCTAATCTGCACGCCGGTGTGTCCTCCAGCAAGGCGCTTAACCCCCGAGGGTGTGTGTGTGTGTGTGTGTGTGTGTGTGTGCGGACCGTGTGGATGTTAGTTACCGATGTGCAGGTGGCGCCGTGTGTTTGACTAGAGGAGTGTTGTGCCAGCGCAGCTCGCTTACCGTTTCCCAGGTCTCCTTCCTAACGTGGAAGCCACACATCGGCACTAAACGAGGACATGCATTCATTATGAACACGTGCTTCGCTATCAGAGGCCTCGGTACGAGCACGACGCCATTTGTGGCCCCACACACGGACGCGCGCAGAGCTGGAGCCTTTCTTCCAGGCGGGGGGGAATGAGAGTGATTACAATGTGCGTCGGGGTAGAAAAAGCGGCGGCACTGATTCCCAGCGAGCGGGCAGCACAGAGGACACGCCGCTGATGGCGGCCCTGCGGACTCTGCTACAGCTTTCCATTTTTTTTATTTCACCTTTTGTTCTTCCCACAGAGAGCAGACAGCGTGACAGGTGCACGTTAAGAGACGTGGGAAATAATACTACAGAACGATGAGGACTTTGAGAGAAAATGAAATGTTTGATTTTATTTTCATTTAATTTACAGTTTTGTATAAGGACCAGTGTAATTTGAGATGTAAAAGAACACGACTCCAGTACCTTCAACGGCAGAAATATCACCGCTGTGACTCAGTTTTAACATGATTTAGATCTGGACCAAGACGATAGAGATTATGAATCACGCACTAAAAAAACATTTTTATTCCAAAGGACACGTTGGTTTATAATATAAAGAACCCAATATGTATAATTATTTCAATTATATATACTTCTTATATCATATTTTATACTGTCATCAGCAGTCGGATTACACGCAGACACAGAAAATGAAGAGGCGCACGTGGTGTGCAGTACCGGCTGCTACCGAAAGGGGGCACTCTGGTTACAGCGTCCAACCCGCCGCCCCTGAGTGTGTGTGTGTGTGTGTCTGTGTGTGTGTTCGAGTGCGCGTGTGTTTCCACAATGATTGTTATGAGTACACGATAGCGGCGCGCTCGGTGCGTCACCCCGCCTCCTTCTCCTCCCCATCCTCCCCCTCCTCCTCCTCCTCCCCCTCCTCCGCGTCCTCCTCCTCTTCCCAAAACCACACACATGAGCGCACACAGACCGTGCACGCCCGTGTTTGCCGACATGAACTCAAACTGTTACCGTCGTTGAGAAAACAAAGCCGCGGAGTCCCAGAGCTCTCGCGCACGCGCACAGACGTGCGCTTTATACGCACAGTCGTACGGAATGGTATTTTGAGCACACACGTGCACGTAGACGAAGGGTACGCGGCGCACGGCCCGGTCACATGAACGACTTTAGGTCGAAGTGCACGCGCGTAAATACCGAAAGAGACAGCTTAAAGAGAGCAGAGACAAATGACGTTAAAGGTCGAAAGAGTCTCACTTTGGAGACGCGGCGACGCGGAGGAAGAGACGGGAGAGAGGATCTGCGCATGCAATCAGCAAGTTGAAGGAGCTCCTCCTCTACGTGATGTAACTAAGAGTAGGAACCTCCTTAATTACTAATTTCTCTACATCGAGAGCCACGCGCTCTCTCTCTCTCTCTCTCTCTCTCTCTCTCTCTCTCTCTCTCTCTCTCTCTCTCTCTCTCTCTCTCTCTCTCTCTCCCTCCCTCCCCTCCTCCTCTCTCCTCTCTATTCTCCCTCTCCACTCGTCCATCCATGCATCTCTCGTCCTGACCCTGCTTTCTCTCTCCTCTCTGTCTCTCTTTCGTTTCCAGCCCGGATAACGGAGGTGGACGAGCTTGGAGTTGTTGTTGTTTATTTTTTTTATTGTTATTATTTATTCCTCGTTTATTTATTGACCCGCCACCGGGCATGGAGGATGTAAAAAACCCGCCGACCGTCCACCGGTCCTCCTCCTTCAGTATCAAGAGCCTCCTGCTTCCGTCAAAGTGCGACAGACCGGACTACGTCGCTGCGGCCGCCGCCGCCGCGGTCGTTTGCGTCCCAGGAACCTTCTCTCCGACCCCGGGCAGCGACTCGGAGAAGTCGCTGGACACGCCGGAGGCGGACTCCGCGGCTCCGGGTTTGGACCCGAATAAGCCAGCCAAGGAGGAGCAGGGGGAAGAGGAGGAGGAGGAGGAGGAGGAGGAGGAGAGCACCAAGGCGACCCCGGAGCAGAATACTAACGGCAACAACAGCGGGAAAAACGGGAAATATGACAAACCTCCGTTCAGCTACAACGCCCTGATCATGATGGCCATCCGGCAGAGTCCCGAGAAGCGGCTCACGCTGAACGGCATCTACGAGTTCATCATGAAAAACTTCCCGTACTACCGGGAACACAAGCAGGGCTGGCAGAACTCCATCCGGCACAACCTGAGCCTCAATAAGTGCTTCGTGAAGGTGCCAAGGCACTACGACGACCCGGGCAAGGGGAACTACTGGATGCTGGACCCCAGCAGCGATGACGTTTTCATCGGCGGGACAACCGGGAAGCTCCGCAGGCGCTCCGCCACCTCCCGGGGCAAGCTGGCCATGAAGCGCGGGCTGCGCTTCGCTCCTCTCGGCTTGGGGATCAACGAGCGGGCGAACAACCCGCTCTACTGGCAGATATCGCCCTTCCTTTCCCTGCACCATCACCACCACCACCACCCGCACTACAACGGATCCTCGCCCGGTTTTTTGAACCAGGCGGGCGGCTACGGTTCTCTGTTGCCCGGAGTGGAGCCGCTGAGCAACGGGGACCTGGGGCGCTCCATTCTCGGCGGGTCGCCCGCGGGGGCGCTCGGCTTGACGAACGGTTACGGGATGAGCACGTCGCCGGTCGGGCTGCTCTCCGGACAGAGCGGCGGGTATTTTGTCTCAGGGACCCAACACGCATCGGCCCCGGGGCAACCGGGAGGAGGACCGCCTCCGCATCCGTCGCATCCTCCAGCAGGGCGCGCAGGGTTTTGGCAGCTTGGCGACGAGCAGCTCCCCGCAGTCCCTGCTGTCGGACTCCCTGAGAAACGGCTCCCTATCGGCCTTCTCCCCGGGCATGTCCGCGGGGTTCCCCGGGGTGCTTTCCCATCAAAAGAGGGTAACTCCAAACGCTTTCCTAAACTGACCCCCCCCCCCCCCTCCCATCTCCATCACTAAACAGTGGATGGCGCCGGGACGAGGACGCACAAAAGACGTCATGTTAAGGGCAAATAGTGGTAAATATCAGTTATTGAACGCAAAAGTTATATATAAAGTGAACCTTCTTTGGCCATATTTCACCCCAATGAGTAACGGGTTTATTTTCAAGGATTCTTTTCGAAGTTGTTTGAAAAAAAAGGGACAAACTTTTGTTACCCGCGGGTTGTACAACTGTAAAGACTTGCCAAAGGTAACGCTTTAAGTATATTTCAAGCTATTTATATCTTGTACAAAGATTTTCAGTACTTTATTTGAGTCTTTTATTTATGTTTTGTATTTATTGTACAATGTATTTAAATTCTATTTGTCAGTGTATACTATCAGTATTGAGGAAACGGGGGGAGGGGGCAGAAGACATACATGGTTAATAATTATTTATGAATTTTGAGACAATCAAGGACAAACTAAGACAATCAGAACCTTTTCATTTCACTTTTTTGGAAGGAGAAAACTTTGAATAAGTAATCAACGAGTAACTTAAGCCTTAAAATCAGCAGAAACAATCAGGGGTTTTCGGAGGGAACATAAGCCTACAAATCATATCTCTACTCAGGTTTGACCCCGGCCAGGCCCAACAATAACAACAATTATAATGATAATAATAACCAAATGAACATGAAGATGCTGAGTGTGAAGAGTTTCCTTCCAAAATAATATAAAATTAAAAAAAGCACTCCAATGCAGCAGGGATCTACTCAAGCTAATATCCGTACTAGTCTTTAGTGCTCTTTAACTGGATATAAATGTTTTTGGAATAATACTCTTCATATATAAAATTATGCAAAACAACGCGGCTGTAACGCCATTTTTGTATTTTCATCATCAAATCCCAGATTGTGCGTGTGTGTGTGTGTGCACAGGCCAGAATGAGCGTAAACCCTCCTGAGCATGTGCACTCAGGGCCGCTGTACAAACTATTTCATTAATAAAAAAATAAAAAAACTACAATTTAGCGCCATTGCGGTTTGAACGACGAGCTGACCTGCTACTGTTTCCGGGGGCATTTTTAAAGTGACCGCTCGACGTCTCAGAACAGCGTTTCATGCAGAGAAACATTACGCAGCGGCTCCTAAAACACACACACACACACACACACACACACACACACACACACACACACACACACACACTCACACTCACACACACACACACACACACACACACACACACACACACACACACACACACACAAACGTGGTTGTTGTCAGGCAAATAACGTGTATATTCAATCATGTTTGTGGTGGGAATGATGGAATGATGCTCTTTGTTGACCGCTCGATAAAACGTTTGTTTCCTTGCTTCTCACACTTCCGCCTCAGTTTAAACTTAATTTAATTTGGATGCGATGGGTGATGTTTTGAGGGTCTCTTGAAGCAGAAGATTCTTGAAAATGGGTCCATTATCTTGTGTGATATTAAATCAGCCTGGGAGGTTTTCAGCCTCCTGCGGCAAAACTCCAAAATAATCTAACAAACACTACTCGGGCTTCAATGGCGTCCGGAAACCTGCATCAGCTGACTTCCGCGTGGGGAGGGGGGGGGGGGGGGGGGGGGGGGGGGGGGATCTGATTAATTCATTCATGTTAAAGGGTACCGAGCATTTAGTGAAAAGACAAGACGGCGTTAACAATGAAACGTTGAAAAAACAAATTTCTTTGTCTCATTTTGTTTATTTTCATTATTCAAACCTAATTTGAACTTTATTTCATTTTTGGCAAGATTTCTGGTTAATTTAAGCAGCTAAATTAACGTAAAATGTACTGACTATTATATGCATTTTTTTTTTTAAAGTCAGTCATGTTCATTTGGAGAATTTGAATTTCTCTTTTTTATTTGGCTCAAACTGAATTTTCTTTCAATAAGTCAATGCAATTATTATTTGGTGCTTATTATTAAGTTAGTCAGTATTTACATGAATTACATGACACAAACTAGTGAAATAATAACAATAATGATTCTAACTTGTAGAGTTGCATTACTTCTTCCTACTCAGTATTTATAGCCCACATTTGATTCAATAAATAAATGAAATTAAAATCTCTTCTGGCTGTTTACGAACAACATTCTAGACAAAGTGGACAGAAGAAATATCCTCATGTTCATGCTGTTGTTTTTTTTTACATAAGCCCAGCGAATGAGCAGCGTTTGACTATCAGAGCATTGATCACTGCGTTATTGAACGGTCCGTCCACAGATCTCAGGTCAGCGAGTTCTGGAAAACAATCCGGATCCAATAAACGTTCCCATTGCAAAAAAAAAAAAAGCAAACAGAAGGTCCGGCACAGAACATGATGCTGCAGATGAGGTTGATTAAAAAAAAAAAAGGGTTGCTTGTGATGCCTGTTCATCAATAATATGTCAATATTTTAAAAAGTAAAAAATCAGAGATGCAAAAAGGTCATTTTTATGTGAACTATTATACTCATTACTAAGTTTAAGTTAGGCTAAAATCCACTGGTCACTACTGTCGATAACATTAAACTGCACTGTTGAATAAATTGATTATTATTTCAGTTTGGGGCCTTTTATTGCATAAATAAATATAATCTTTGGACCGTAAACTACTATGTTGGATTTAGTTCTAATTGATTTCAATGTTGAGTTTTTCCAAATGACTCCTTGTGAATGTTTCTGTTGCTATTTTTTAAACAGCTGAGCACGACAGCAAACACGAGCTGCTTTCTGCCCCTTTTACGGCCGTTCTCTGCAGTGAAGGGCAGAAAATATGATGTAAACTCTGACCAAAATAAAAGCCTGAAGCCCAACAGAGGCTGACCTTGACACACACACACACACACACACACACACACACACACACACACACACACACACACACACACACACACACACATTTTGCATACTGATAGGCACAGAAAAACAAAAAGTGTTTTGGGGGGCAAAATGAAAAAGCATCCTATTTAAATATTGAATTATAGTATTAACAAATTGCAGAGGAAGAAAAACGGATGCAAACTGATCCAGGTTGAAGTTTTCTTCAGTTTTCACCATGTCACTGTTTTTCATTTGGGTTTTGTAAAAAAAATATATCTATATATGTTTACGTTGTCCTTATTTTTTCTGCACTTGTGTTGTTAGTGTTCACTCGTACGAAGTCTGTACCGTTTGTTTCCGTCTGTCCGTTTGTTTGTTTTTCAGAAACTAAACTTGATTAAAAAGGATGAAATAACCCGACGCAGAGTTTCTGCCTGATGATGTGAAGAGGAACGAAATCCTCACGCTCTCCAAGAGTTATTAAAAATACTGATCATTACTTTCTCTTCTTTTAAATAGGAACAGTTACTTTTAGAGAACCAGAACCGATTTCTCCTCCAAGTCTTGATAATTCATTCAACTCATTTCCTTCCGAATAATACATTTCCTTCCCAATACTTTTTTGGGGCATTTTGTTTATTGCTTTGCATTTTATTATATATTTTCCTGTGGTTTTGATGCAATGGAAGCCTTTGAATTACTTACAATGTTACTATATTAAGTGTTCCTTTATTACAGAAGGCTTTCATTGCCGGTAAATATATATTCAGCATATTTTATGCTGTGCTTTACTTTAAAAAACAACTGCATCAATAATTAATTGACTTTTTCATTTCATCAGACATTAGACTTTTAGGTTTACCTGCAGCCCGATATGGATGAAAGGTTCACGTATCTTTGTTGCGTGTTTGGCGTCTTTAGTTCCCCTTAATACAAACGGCTCATTTAAGATTAGCATTGAAATGTTTCAGGAGGAGGGCCAGGACGTATTTCTCAGTCGATTATATGAGGTCAGTTTGATAAAGTTTTACAAGATATTCAGAGGCCTCTTCGTGCTGCAGTTTGACTGCTTATTTAGTTATTGGTCACTTTCAGCGTTTTCTTTCTGTATTTTTGGGCGTAAAATTACTAAGATCACCATCAATTTCTTTATTGTGTACAGCTCTGTAATACTCTTATAAGAAGTTATAATGAGGATGTTTCTCAGTGAGACAACATTTAAAACATTAAAGTGTTGTAAATATTTAGAATTATTGACCATAATTAAGCTTAAACGATTACACATTTGATATTCCTATAATGGTTTGAAGTCCTTCGTATAAAGAGGAATAAAGACATGAATGTGGTCCATTCAATAGAAATCTGTCAATGTGATTTATCATTTTTGGTTTAAGCAACAAACAAATAAATCAAGATGCATCTTTGAAAACCACCGGTCGTCTCAGACATGTTTCATCATCTGCCCAAAAAGTTATTAAAAAAATAATAACAAGAATAACAATAATAACAAGTTTTCGTGGAAAGTTATAAAAGAGTCAAAGACTTGGTGGAATTGTCATAATAATAGTGTCTCTGCGTGTTTGTCTGTCCCAGTCTCTCAGTCTCTGTCTGTCCTTTTCTGCTTCTGTCTCTGCTTTTCCGTTTGTCTATCTGTCCCTGTCTGTGTCCCTCACAGTCTCTGTCTCTCCGCCCTTTTCTCTGTCTAATCTCATGTCCGTCTCCAATTCTGTGGTTTTCCATCTGTCTGTCTCTCAGGCCCTGTCGGTGTGTGTCTGCCTGTGTGTCTCCCAGTCTCTGTCTGTCAGCCTCTGTCTTTGTCTAAACGCTGCAGCCTCTGTCCAGCCTGTCCTTCTCTTTTCTGTCCGCGTTCTCATCGCTGTCTCTGAGAGTCTCTGCTTGTCCATCCGTCTGTCTCTCAGCCCCTGTCAGTGTGCGTCTGTCTGTGTGTGCGTCCCAGTCCCCGTCTGGTCTGTCCTTTCTGTCTCTCAGTCACAGTCCGTGTCTCTGCTCGTCCACCCGTCCGTCTCGGTCCCTCAGTCTGTCTCTGCAGCTTTAAGAGGACCCGCTCCGGCAGAATTTAGGTCAGCGTGACCCTTCAGCCCACCCTGGCAGCTGGGGCGGGCCCGGGGGGGGGGAGGGGCCGAGAAGCAGGGGGAGGGGCGTGGCAACGTGGGTTTTGTTCCCCAGTGATGTCACTCCCACCACGGACTGGAACCAGACCATCGCGCTTCCCAGAAACCAACGGCGCGTCTTCAGGGGAGGCCCGCGGCGGCGGTTCATTGCGGCGTCACAGCGGCGTCACAGCGGCGTCACAGCGACGTCTCCATGGCGTCGCCGTGGTGCTTCGTGCTGCTTCGTGTTGTCTCTGTGCTCCTTCGTGGATCCTTCGTCCCCCTCGTCTGTGAAACCGTAGCAACAGTCAACAGCTGAAGGTTTAAAAAAACGTCTGAAATAGCTGAGTGCCTTCTGCAGATGCGATGCTTCATCAGATCAACGGGGCAAAATGCAGTGCCGGCCCGAGCCTCTTGGGGGCCCTAAGCAGAATTTTATTTGGGGGCCCCCCTCCCACCACGCACAGTCACCTGTGCTAGAAGATTATTGGCACAAATGTCACGCTATACTGTTACAGCGAAAATTATAAACGAATACAGTGAGGTTATAATACAAAACTAGGGCTGCTTGCATACAAAACCATGGGGCCCCAAGCAGCCGCTTAGTTCGCTTATGCCTTGGGCCGGCCCTGGCTAAATGTATTGAGTTTACAATGATATAAAAAAACCCTGCAACCAGTGGATTTGGGGCCTTTTTTCTAGTTTATTAGTATTAATGTCAAGGGACTAAGTGACAAGTCACCTGATTATTTCAATGCTAAAAAAACTGTAAGGCGTTAGTGAATATTTTGAAATGAAGTCGCTTTGTGTTTTATTTTTGTTAAAGAAATCAAAGTTTCCCTAAAAAAAAAACGAGGATATGAATAGGAAAATGGATAGGAAACCGAGAATATGTTGACATCTGTGATGTGTTTGTTTTAACACGACCATTTCAGAATAATACATATTATTTTATTACAACTCTTGACGCGTTAATGAGTCATTCCTTTATTGTTGCTGCTGGTGAACGTGCAGCTCGTTTGAAACACTTTACACACCGTCAAATGACTGTGATGGCGACAGACGTACAATAATTCTCTCTGAGATGGTGACGTTGACGTACAAAGTAGCAGAAAAATGGAGATACCCACGTACTTAATGTACCACCAAAGAAACACACGACTAGAAGAGTTTCTGGAGGCAGAAGATATGAATCAGCAGACCGCAGTCCTGCGTTTCTCTTTGACACGGACGACATGTTGAGCCCTGCAGGACCGATAAGTGACGGAGATTGAGCGTTTGGACCCCCTGTCCCCTGCAGGAACTCGCTTTTACACTCTGTCAGCGCGCACGTGCACACACACACACACACACACACACAGCGCTCTCCTGTTAAAGCCCTTCAGGGCGGACCAGCTGGAAACTGGACAGGATGTAGATGTCAAGAAGCCGGTGGGAGTCTTACTGACTGCCGGACTCCAGCTGAACTGCAATTCCTTTTTACACAATAAACGCCGTAATGTTTAAATCCAATGGTGCACTAAAACATGGCGGCCATGTTGCAGCCGTTGCACCGCAGCTTCTGTGAAATCAGCCAACAAAAATTCCAGCAGGAGATTAAAATCTCCACGTCTGCACGGTGAATATTAAATGATGCAGATTCAACATTTCAGCCCATTTATAAATACACATGCATCATGTATAAATATGTATGAAGCGTTCCCTCCCCCAGCACGCACACAGATCAGAGAGCCGCGTTGGGCTTCTGGAGGTGAATCTTTCTGGACAAAAAGACAGAAAGGTCTCCGTCCGAGTAGCTGATTCATGGATTTATGAAAGTCGGACATCTCTCACTATCGTATCGTCCCAGAGTTTGTTGGGGGTGGGGGGGTCACAGAGATTCACCTCCTTCCGACATGCCGCAGTGGTGAATAAAACATGCGCACTGACCTTTGACCTCCTTGCGATCCAGAAGCTGCAGCGGGTTCTGCGGACGGACGAAGCTGGACTGGAACTTCTGCAGCCGAAGAGAAACAAAGGTGATTCAAAGCCTCCTTCATTGGTGCACGAGTATCCATGGCAACTTCTGAGCGTCTTCACTTCAGAGTCCCTTCCACAGAGCGTTGCAGTCTGAACGGCATTGTGTGATGACGACTCGGCGTTGGCAGTGGTTTGGTCCGGCGCGACTGAAAGTGAGTGATTACGTGAACATCTGTGTAACCCGATTGGACGGAGAGACAAACAGCCCTCATCCTGGTGGTTCCACCTGAGGGAAGGCGTTCACCACCCGCACGGCTCAAATACACCAAAACCCACACGCACCATTAGTGTTAAAGAGACAAAAATAAAGGATGATGGGGGGAAAGGGGGACACGAAATGCGTGGAATAACCCAGTCACTGTTAGCAACCAACCAAGCAAGCGGGCCTCCCTACGAAGCCCCGCCCCCAACTCAATCATCATCCTCCGTCCTGAGCTAAGCCTTCGACAAGTGGGACGGAAAGAGGTGCTCAACTTCCAACACAGAACACAAACAGTTTCAAATCGCAGTTGATTATTCAAAGAGCACCTTTAAAATTCATGGAAGATCTCAGAGGACACTTGATATTTCTAAGTTGAGGCTGTGAATACATCTTTTTAACATTCTATTGTAGCGATTGTATTTATAAACTTCCAAATCAGGATATTTTGTAGCAGACACAAAAAAAAAAAGTCATCTCAAACTGCTAATCAAAAGGAAGCTTGGGGTCAGAGGTCACGGCATCGTGACATTTCTACTAATTCAACAGGAAGCTTAAAGGGAATTTAAAGTTCAGCCAGAGTTGAAACATTTAAAACAAACGCAAATCCTGAAATGCTCCAAATCCTCTTCGTTCTAATGAGGCTGATGTCAAACAGAAAAAAAACATCTTTTCACGGAGAAACTGATGATTCCCCTCATTGGTTCGTTGGCTGATCTCATGTGACATGTGATCTGATTCAGCATCTTTTAAGGATCATTCAGCCTAAAACAACATCAATTGTAAATAGCACGAACTGAATTTCCTACAGAACCATTTTGATAAAAACTATTGCGCGAAACAAAACCTTTCGGGGTCATCGCAGAGTCGGCGGCAGAAGTAGGAATAGTTGTGTATAGAAGAGAAAACGGTCACTTGGATGATGTCGTTTCAGAAAGTTGTACATGTGATTTATGTGAATTCAGAAGCGAGTTGGTCTTCAGTTCATCGCCACGTTCAGTCAGGCAAAAAAAGCTCCGTCCAATCAAACGTTGGTGAAACGGCGTCCCAAGTCTTCATGGGACAAAGTAACCGTGGGAGACAACGACAGCCGCCGGTGCCGTGCTTCGCCCATTGAGCTCCTCCGAATACAAAAACATCATTCAAGTTCCTCCCTCATGCATTAGAGCCTCAGACAGCGCACAAACACACACACACACACACACACACACACACACACACACACACACAGCGTGTCCCCTCTCGATACTCGATACTCTTTTGTCCGCCATCACGTCAGGTATTTCCGCCCGTAATCTCTTTGATAGGGATGATTTCAGAGATCAAAACACGCAGCCTGCAGACATCGTCTCCGCTGCGCCGTTCACGCCTCAGCGGGCCAGAAAGGCCTTCCGGAGCGACGCGCGCCTCCGCGGCGTGACAGAGATCCGGGTCTGAGCCCAACAACACTCGCATGATTTATGTGCCTGCGTGGGGGGAGCGCAGAGCAGACTGAAGAGGGGCGTCGCTCGGGTCCACAATGAGCTTTCACCGAGTACGACATTCAAGACTCAAGATGTTTCACTGGTTCTGAGCACCGGCTGCCCGTGTGTGCGCGTGGTACTTTGGGCTTTCTCTGGCCGGACTGGCAGCTGGAGCATATTCGTACTATGACGGGTCAAATGTGTATAGGAGGGTAACTGGTGATTCACATTCACTCTAGAAACAAGAAGGGAGGAGATGTTAGCTCACTGTTAGCTCACTGTCAGCTCACTGTTAGCTCACTGTTAGCACAGCCGCTGCGCTGAAAGCCATTTGGAGGCAATAGATGTGCTCTAAATATTGAATTGAACCCCTTTAACAAGAAATACAATAATAAAACACGCCGCTTGAGGTTTGTGGTAATAAAATTCGGGGGAAGTTTGAATGATTTATATCAGTGGTATAAAACGAGGAAAAGAGAGTTTGGACTCATGTATTGTTGTGTTGTAAGTGTATGGAGTTCATCTAAGACATGACAGATTCAGAAATGAATTATTAAAATACATTTAGAAAACGTCATTTGTCTTCGAAACCCGAGACTCGACATTTCATCACCGCTTCACTTTTCCTCCAACGAGCATCAAACGGTGTGAAAACGATACCGTTGTGTTGTTGTTCCCCTTTGAAGGAATGTTTTCACGCGTTACTATCACAAAGGGGCCCCCGTAGTTGTCAACACAGCGTCCCTGCTCTCAGGAGGAGATACAGTTACACAACAAACACTTTGCGGGCCCTCATCCACGCCGCACGTCTTCGGAGGCCTCCAGTCTGTTGGCTGAGAAGCGTCTCCGTGGCGACGCGAGGACGGAGGCCCGACCGCGTCTCCTTTTTTGCGTCCGTTTCCTGTCACACTCGCACCCGTCGACTGCACCACCCGATGCGGGGCAAGGGGCTGAAAACCAGTGAGACGCACGTGGAGGCCTTTGGTCCCGCTGGGAGCCCCGCCTGGGCTCTGGGGGCCGGTGGGACCACGCGACCGCTACAGGAACTCGCCCCCGCTCTTTCAGCTACACAGGCTGTAGTTGTTAAAGGATTTGTGTAAGTTTGCAAATATAAGTAGATTTGCCTCCTCCACCCGAGCGAGCTGAACCCTCCTTTGTCCTCCGCTCCCCTCAAACGCTCACGTGACCTGCCGGGGGTTTTTCCTGTGCAGGTGGGGAACAGAAAACACAGTCTGCGGGATGACACTTTTCTTCAAATTCCCTTCTTTAGCAAAGGACGCCCGCGTTGTTTAAAGCCGTTGCACAAGACCTTTCCGGAGGTAAAGCGAGCCGGCGAGCGCACGTGTGCATCAGGCGGCTCATCGCGCGGCCCGTCGACTTCTCCGGAGTTGAGGAGTAAGACGCAGTTTCTTTCAGGGTTGGAAGGTTTATTCCCGTCGGCGTCCTTTTATCCTCAGTGTTAAGTGGCATCTAATCTGCTGCAGTATACAGAGTGACCCCCCCTCAAGCCGCTACACAAAGTCCTTCACTGGTCATTAGCACCGACTTCCACTCAGCTAATCCCGGCCTGCACGGCCCGGTTAAAAGCCCTCAGGGCTTCATTAGAGCTGCAGGGAAAGCCCGAAGCTTTCTGTCCCAAAACGATGCTGCAAAAGTTCCGTTCTTTGAAAAGCTGAATAAGGATTAAGGGTTTAAAACTGTAATTTAACAACCTCAACGGATCGAAATGTACAGGTGTAACAAATGTGTCATTATTTCTGCATTCGTTGGCTTGAGACTAACTTTTTTCGGTTATTAAGCACCGAGGGTCTCAAGGCTGCAGATAACTCACAATAACTTAACTATTAATATTTACTTCATTTTTCAAACTTGTAATGGCACCACGATGCACTTTCATTCTGTTAATACATAAACTCATACAATCTCAAAATCACTGTGCACAAAATACTGCTAACTTTGTTTTACCTGCACTTAAAATGTGTAGTTATGGATTAAATAAATTATGAAAACAATAAGCGGATGCTGACCATAAACTAAGCTTCACTGACAGAGAAAAGCATCACTTTTCACCGACGTTCTTTATTTCATCACAGGATGTTCAATGTGGGCTCAGAATTCCTCTGAAAAACAGCTTTGGAAATGTTAAATGCAGCAATAATGAATCACATCAGAACCGACGGCGTGATGGGAAAAATCCTCCGGCAGACTTATTTACAGAGTTTTAACCGTCTTATCTTGTCACATTCGTGCCTTCTATAAGTATTTTTCTTGTACCATTTGTGTCGTTGCGTCATTTTCCCTCTGTGATAAACGAAGCCTCCCATCGGCTGATATCAGCGTCATCTAACATTCCGCTTTCTTAGATCTGCTTCAGGTTAACAGACCGATGAGTAACAACACAGAGGAAAAGTACGTCCCGATATGACACCGAAAACACCACATGGAACGAGTTCTTAAATAAACACATTCGGGCTCAAACTTGTAGTTGGTCTCAGTAATTAATTAGAAATCTGCTCGTGGTCGTTAACACTTTAACACTCTTGTGTCTTGATGTTTCCCGAGCGACACCTGGGTGAATGTGGCACGTTTTAAAGATGTGACGAAGTCCAAGAGGACGTGAGGCCGGATCCCCCGGTTTCACCGCGTGCGTCTCACAATAAACCGAACCGATGGATCGACCCCAAAAAAAACAAGGGAGAAGATGCTTTTTATTGTTTCCATGTGCAGCAGCAATGCTTGGCTTTAAGACGTCAAATGGATCAGAGGGGACTTCTCTTACTTGTTTCAGCTCTGTATTTCCATTTGAAAATGTTGAGAAAAATCTAAAACGAACAAATGTTCCAAATTTAAAAAAAAAGAGTAAAAAAAATAAATACGGCCATTTAATCCAGCTGCAGCTCTCACACTGTTATTCTCTCAGAGGAGAAGCGTCTCCCTGCTGTGCGAGAGGGACGTTTGGACGGAAGCATCTCACTGTGGGAGTTTCCTGAATCTCGCCGCTGCAGGAGAGTTTGTAAAACTTCTCCAGTGGTCATAAAATAAATGCTTATTTGTCCATTAAGTTCATTTTTTGGTATCTGAATGCGAAAGGAATACCACTGTGATTTCATTGGGCTCAGGTTTGATTTGATTGTTTAAATATTCCAAAAGTTTTGGAGAAGAAAGTCTGACAACCTGAATTGACTTTTTTTTAAAAATGCATAAACTCCCAAATCCCTAAAAATTTCCCTCAAATGCTAATTTTAGCCTTTTCATCCTGTAACAACAATTCATGTGAATCATGTTTGTTTGTGTGCGTTTTATTCATTTCCTGCTGCTTCAGTGGGTGGAGTAATACGGTAAAAAATAATTATAATCTCGATCGTTAAGGGGTTATTCTCTCAAATGCGCACATCTAATGCTGCCACTCAAAAAATCAAAGAATGGAATTTAGAATATATTTATATATTCTATAGTAATATTTATTAAATTAAATGGTCTGATGATCTGGCGCAGAAATACAATTATTTTGACAAAAACAATCATTTCAAACTTATGGTATTTGACGGAATTCAATTGTGTTTTAACGCCAAACATGAATAATAAGTACAATTTATTTTGCTGCTGAAGCTCGTGGTTATTGTTCTTAAAATAAAAACACTTTAAAATTACATTTTAAAAAGATGTGGAAATCAATTTTTGGGAAGAAAATGATATTCAAACGTGTATATTTTATAAATAAATATTCCGAATTGAAAATCTTTCTGTGAAACATGGATGTTGACTTGACTTACAAACAAATACAAATAGAAGCAATGTAGAACAATACCGACCCCCCACATCCCCCCCCCCTCTACGCTCACACACACACACACACACACACACACACACACACACACACACACACACACACACACACACACACACACACACTCCCTGTAAAGACCGGCTCCAAATAACTTATTGCCAATTAGTCTTTTATGTCAATGACTCTGACCTTCCAATATATATACAATGTAAGTCTTTAAATCAACTAGAAACATATATTGTGTTACACGTTGTATATTGTAATTGTTTGTTTTAACAGTTACCATGTAACAAAAACAAAAAAACAATATATATAAATAAAAACCTATTTTTAGGTGGTTAGCAAATTTTCTCGCCATGTTTGCAAACTTCTTAAATAACCCATAATTTGGAAGATTATGGTCAAGTGGTTTATTTCAACCTCCAATTAAGATATCAAATAATTTCATCTCTGACCTCTCTCCACCGGCGCCGCCATTTATAGTGGCCTGACTGCTAGTGCTAATGCTAAAGGGCCAGCGAGGCGTAGAATCAACAAACGTTGTCTTTCTAAAAGCGAAAAGGTCGAAGTGTGTTTGCGTCACAGTGGAGCGCTTTTGACAGTTGATCAGTTTCGTCCCGCCGCCATTCGACACGCCCACTTTCGCATTTTGGGCCGCCGTTCCCTAAATTCACCTCCAGCCAGGGCGACGGATCGCCGGGCCTCGAACCCTCAGCGGCCTTTTTCAGAGGGCGCCGGCCTTTAAAAGTTGCAGCAAAGCTACGCCGCAGTATTGTCAATCAAACATCGCAGGAAAGAAAGAGAAAAAAAAAACCATAAGTGACCTAGCGCTCGCTCGCTCGCTCTCACCCCGCCCCCGAGTGAAGATCGCGTGCAGAATCCAGGAAACCCGGAGCGTGCTGAGGGAGCGCTCGCTGCTGCACACCCAGGCGACGTGACCTTCCATTCGCCAAACCGGCCCGGCGAGGCGGGGGCCCGCCCGGCCCACTGAGCATGCTCAGTGGCATCCGCAGTGTTTCGTGACAACACTAATAGTCTGCATGGATCACTGGCACGCACAGTCACTTCTAATTAGAATTATATCAATCTTCCAACCAGGGTTTTATCTTTTTTTTTTTTTTTTTTTGTCGTAGAGCGCCGGCGTCTGAATGGCCCCAGCCGAGGCGCCGGTTTTCCCCCGACCGACTCCGCCCCTTTCCCTTCCCCACTAGCCTCCCATCGCTTTTGCCGGCCATTACTCCTCCTCCATCGCCCCCCCGCCATTTTTTGCTACAAAAGAATCAAGAAAATAAAGAGAGGAGGAAGGGGGTCACCCCACTTCCTCCTCACCTTGTGGCCATTACGTATGCATGCTTTCATTTCGTCTGCGAGAGTCGTGCGTCGTCTCCGTTTTTCCCTCCTTCCATTCCATCCTCCCCCTACAACCATCTGCTGCGAGCGGCGCTCGGTGGAAATCGCCGCCCGATGTCCAGACGCAGGGGGAAGTCAGCCCTTCGCTCCCGCTGAAGGTCGACGTCGGCCATTTTAAACCCACCTCCCCCCCAGTCCGAGTTTAAGCTGCTGTGGCTGGAAGGGTTTGAATTCGCAGGGTGGAAAGCTCAGATTAAAGATGCTCCTTCACTAATTGACTTTATTTCAGAGAGGAAGGAAATGATTTAACCTCCCTCGTTATGCTAACGGGTTAGCAGAAGCATGAGAGCTTTCCTGTGCTCTTTTTGTTTTGATCTGCGTTTCCCCTGAGGACGCTTTCTTCTAAAGCGACCTGCGGCCTGCGTTGAAAAAAAAAAAAAAAAAAAGCACAAAAAGTTTCGACCTCTGGGTCTCCAGCTTTACAAGCCGGAGGTCGAAGGTCAGAGACAAAAGCGGCCGGTGTGTCACGTCGCGGCTCAAGACAGACGAGTGAAGATCATTTAGGGGGATTTAAACCCCAGAACACTGACTTCTGACTCAGTTCCTGAGGAGAGGAAAGAGTTTCTCACACTTCGTCACACACAGTCAGGAGGAGTTCAGCAGGCCGGATTCAAACTGCCCGTCGGGAGACGGCCGGGACGGACGGACGGACGGACGGGGAGGGGGAGAAAGACAAGTCGGACAGACGGCGAGTCAGTCAAACGGACAGGGAGACGGACAGGTGTGTGTTCCCAACCGACGAGTGGGGAAAACGACGTGAGGGATTCAAACAGGCAGGCGGACAGAACCGACCGGCAGAGAGACAGAGGAGCGGAGGCCTCGCCGAGCAGCCGTTAACTAACGGTTCCCCCCTGAACGCCAAACTAGCTTCACCATCGCCAGGTGAAGCTAGTTTGGCGTTCATGTAATGTGATGGCTTGAGACATCCAGCCAACGCTTTCGAATATCAAGGAACAAATGAATGTCAGTTTGTGGGCTAAAAGTCAGCCGACAGGTTTGAGGTTTTGGGGGAAACTGTGTTCATGTTGGAGCAAAAAAAAAAAACGCTGAAGCGTGTAAAGTAAATGCTTCTCTTTGGGGTTTTGGAAATGTCTTTTCGCATTGGTTTGAGTTCACGAAGACGAGGAGCAGCAGGGGATTCGGGAGACGAAAGTAGGAGAGGGTGAGGGTGGAGGAGGAGGAGCAGCAGGAGGTGGGCGGTGGTTTTGGAAGAGATGAAGGCAGCGAGGAGTTGGAGGAGGCGGGGGGGGGGGTGAAGAAAGAGGAGGAGGTTCACGAGAGGCGGCACTGGAGGAGGAGACGCTGAGAGTAAAAACGGAGAAAAGAACAAAAAAGCGAATGAGAACAGCAGATCTTTTCTTCTTCTATTCTCCAGCTACGTTCATCCTTTGTTCATTCAGCTTCTCAACCAGGAGAGTTTTGGGGCGAATCAGAGAAAAAGTTTCTTTGGGCCCAGCGTCTTTGCGTCGGCGACGACTCCCAACAGGGTGACGGTAAATGTTGTTTCCTACCAGACGCATTTGCTGTTCCAAACAAATAGTACACATTCGATTTATAAGGGACTCATGAAAGAGAGTGAGGAAGAGGAAGAGGAAGAGGAGGAGGTGGAGGAAGACGGGAGGTAACAGCGACGCGAGGACGGACTGAATGGAGGACGTGTGAGGAAGAGGAAGAGGTGAGGAGGAGGCGGAGGTGGGAGGGTGAGGGGGGGGGAGGGCCGAGATAAACGCTGAAGCTGCGAAATTCCGACTGGGCGAGGCGTGTTTTCGACCTCCACCCCCGAGCTCTCGTGGGAAGCAGCGTCAGCCAATAGAAACACTCCAATCGGCCTCGCGCTCCTCTTCCTCTTCTCCCTCTTCTCCCTCTTCTTCCTCTTCTCGTGGCCCGTTGCGTGACCACTAATCACAGAGTTGACCCGAGCAGCCGTGGTCAGCTGACCGGCTCGCGGTTAATAACGTGGCGGCGAGGTGTTTCTGACTCCGCCCACGCAGGAGTCCCTGTTGGAGAGGTCGAAGGTCACGGCCGGAGCTTAGAAATATTGGTAAACAAAACCCAATCCACTGTAAATGTTTGTACAGGAGCTGTAAAGCTTCTGAGCTTCTGATGTGAGCCGATGTTTTTTCACCACTATTACTGCCAACACGTTTAGAAGAACTTGATACAAAACAGAAACAATTTCCCTTTTAATGACACTTTATCCTCAAATACATTTTTTCTTCTTAAAAGGACCAGGCCTTTTTTTTTTTTAAACAGGAGGGTTCTTCACCAGTTGTTGGTTTGCATTTATTGTGTAATCTAAAGGTAAATTAGCAAACGGATGAACCTTGTTGTGTTGTGGAAATCATAATTCCTCGGTTGGAAAGGGGTGCAGAGTCAATGTAGCATGCAACATTAATGTCACACAGACTAAAGTTAATGCAGATTTAATGTTCAGCTTGATGGATGTTTGTGCTGAACCGTTGTGTTAACCCACACCAGCCTGCATTAGACAATGGAACTTACATTACAGTCAAAGTGTCAAGACCTTCATAAACACACCACTCTGGTCCTTTAGTGATGCAAATAAAGTCAGTGTTTTAATCTATGATCTACTTGTAGTAACATCAAACGTGGGATTTGTTAAAACTATCCTAGCAACTACTAATAATATTAATAGTTTGCGTTTACATTGTTTTAATATTTTGTTCTTTTTTTTCCCACTTTGCATTCACTAATACAAACTGCCAAACCCCGACAGGTTACTGTTCATTAATTAATTGCTAAAGTTTTAGCAATTTTTATTTATTTTTTGACCATCGAATCTTCTCGCGGCTTCGTTTATAAAAAGCGACGCTTTTATTTCATTACGTAGTTTTCTCCGGCATTTCCCCCTCAAGGTACTAGAACGTTGACGAGATAGAAATTTACTGTTTTGGGCATAAATTTGACTTCTCGTTGTGGTCTTGAGCAGCAGACTCCGTTTCTTCTGCAGCAACGTAAAGGATTTATCGTGTTTTTGCTTCAAAAGTTAACGGAAATGCGCACAAACAAGCTGCGCATTGACAGCAGGGAGACGTTCATGCATTAATTTGCGTTTTACAGTGATGGAATATATATATATATATATATATATATATATATATATATATATATATATATATATATATATATATATATATATATATATATATATATAATTCAATTAACAGAAAAGGGGTAGATTTACGCAATCATTTCATATTAAACAATTGAAGGAGACGCATACAGACATTTAGAACCGGAATCAAAAGCGCAAAAGGAGTTCTATAAATATATATATATAAATATATATTTTTAATAACTTCACTAACAAAGTTAAGTGAATTGGATTGGATTAATTGGATTATTATTGGATTACTATTATGTATTTAAACTAGTAAACGAAAATAATAAAGCCGGTTCTGGTTTGTTTAAAATGATTTTTACAGCAAAAAATGAAGATTACAAATGAGAGGAAATTTCTCAACTGATCCATTTTCTTGTTTTACAAAGAAAAAAACTCCAGACAGCAGCACAACACGGAAATGAGGGATTATTCCAGCTCATCCTCATCTAAAAAATAAACCAAAATAAACTCACCAGCCTCAAACGGATATGTTTTTTACACCTTTATCAATCAACGTTCATGTTCTATGTTTTTAATTATAAAAAGTCTCATACTTGTAAGTATTGGACATTGGAAGAATAAGGATAATATTATATATCAGGTCCAAACTGCAGAAATAAGGACAGACAGGAACAGATATTTAACTGAAAAAGAGTGAACATTATTTTAAATACATTGTTAATCAACACTAAATCAAATATTTTTCAGAACTTCCGGCAAATGAAAACTTCTACACCCCATACGTAAAAAAAGAACTGCTAAAATGGTGATGAGATAAAAGTTAGATTATTAAAAAAAATGTTTTGGGAATAACGAATACAAAAAAGTCAGAAGAAGTATCAAGATCCTCAGTAAAAGTACCTCAACATAAAGTTACTTTTGCAGGAAAAAGTCTCATGTTTAAATTATACTTCAGAAAACTTAACTAAGTATCAAAAATGAAAATTAATTGAGTGTTTTGTATTATTTGATTATTGCTACAGATACATTCATGTGGAAAGTGTATGCTACTTTATTTCCTGGTTATCTGTAATTATTTAACTATATATTTAATGTAGAAAGCAACACATCCTATTTTATACTTGCAGGCTTTATCAGTAAAACACTGATGTGTTACGTAAATTGTAATGAAAGCTGTCAAATAATTAATTAGTGCAGTAAAATAAATACAATTGAACAAAGTATGAAGTAGTTTTACACACACGTAACATTTTATATGGCAAAACTAAAAAAAAACAGCTGCATGATCTCATTAAAACTGCATTTCCATGAATATTTTAAATACGTAATGTTACATGATTATACCGTTGACATTCAAAGTCAAACAAACCATTCATGAGTGACAGCGGAGGGGAAACTGCAGCGCGGAAACATGTCGCGTCTTCACTCGTGACTCTTATTTTGTAGCACGCTGCTGCTCAACACTGCCGGCAATCACGTCTCAGGCGTCACTGCGAGTTAATAACCACATCAGCTGCGCGCCAGAGCTGTGACATTTGGTTGAAAACCAAAGAAGATAATTAGGCAGAAAGACCAAGTGACCGGCGGCCGTTCGCTCCTCGGCTCATGAACGCGGAGAACGACCCCGGGCTGCGCTTAAAAGGAACATAAACTGCACCAAAACCACCTGTCGCCAAACGCCTCCGACTTGCTGCACAGAGAGGCGACTGTGGGACGCGAGGAGCTCCTCTCTGGTGGAGAAGCATCATCTCCCACGCGGCCTTTCTGTCGGTCATTAGTGTTGCCGCCGAAAGCCTCCGCTCAGCCCGCCGCCTTCCGCCAGATGTTATAAACCTGCAGGGATTTGCTCCCATTTGGCCAGAGAATTAGTGAGAGATCTACTCTGACTCTGATCTTTGGTGAGATGATTTCCTCTCAACGGCCCCGGAGAAGTGCGTGAGATGAAGTGGTGATGTGGGGATAGAAGAGAAAACTTTTGGTGACTTTTCCTTAAAACACTCGCAGCCTTGCAGGTCAATGTTTCTGGAAAAAAGGGTTTAAAAAAAAAGGAAAAAGAAGTTCACAGCTGCAGTCTCACCTGCTCACAGCTGACCAATCACAGCTTCCACCGTCCAACGGACAGAAGAGCTGTTCTCAGACAACGTCTGCACCAAAGAAATCCAACACGTGACGCAGCATGAAGAACCCTGAAAAAAGACTTTAATATACTACTTTAAGGCCGGGTGTGCTTTGGGGCGGGGCCACCGTGTGGTCGACAGGTCCACCTGTGTGTTTCAGCTCATAGAAGTTCACCGCTGCAACGTCTCGGTCCACCAACGGCGGCTGCCAGTATGGTGACAGCCAAAGCGGCACATCCACGTATCCAGAAACTGACCTCTGTAGGAAACATCTAAGCTTCGTCTTCCCCCACCGTCCCGATTAAAGCGATACGGCTTAACCTGGGCACACCTCGGCCATCTGTTGCCATGGAATCAGCCGGTCCGTCAGTTTACTACCCCCTGCCGCCCGAGTGTTTTGCCACCAGCGGACCCGGAGCTGCGATTGGGGGGCAACACAAAGGGCCTACGGCTCGCCAATGTTTGACACTGCTGCAGGACCAGATGCTCTGTGATCATCAGATCCAGAGCTACGGACCACAACGCGGCTCCGGCTTCGGAAAAGAGGAACGTTTTGAAGAGGTGCTACTAACAAACACACACTTAAGTGACACAGAAACGCAGGGCGGCTGTCGTACCGTACCGTAGCGGTGGTAATAATGGGCCAAATGGCCGCTGTTGGCGGTTTATTACTGAACGAACATCATGCCGCGTTGAAGAGGACTCGAAACCAGCAGTTGAGACCGTACGCTTACGTTGTGTTATTTTCTCATCCACTTCCATGCGATCTAAACTCACACGCAACATTTTGCAACCACAGCAGTCGCCCCCTGGTGGACATTCCAGAGAACGCCAGTTTAAGACACTCCCACATCTCCCCACGCTCTTCAGAACAGCACAGGTTGCTGCCTGATTTCACGCGGCCTGTAAAAACGCGTTATTTCGGCGATGCACCAAAAAACTGTCGGAAGCTACAGGTTTGCATTAAAAAAGGGACAGCGCCCACTAGCTGCTGTACGAGTTATGACGGCGTAACGCAGGACGCAGTCACGTGACATTGAGACGAATGCACAGGAAATTGCCGGTTGCTTCCCATTTCAAACAGTGGGCAGTGGCCACGTGAGCGTTACACAACTTGGGAAACACAGCAGAAGTACTAGTTTTGTGTCGGCAGAAAGCTCAGCTGTAGTTGAAACGTAGCAACGAGGGAGGGGGGGGGCGTCCCGTGGTCCGTTTAATTCTCATTAACCTGCGGGGCGGCTGCAGGCTCACAGGTCACCGGTGTCAGGCCGTTCAGAGGGATAAACGCCGGCAGAAAACCCGGAGGCTTTACCGCTCAGCATAATCCCGCGGACGCTACAACAGCACGGCTGGCGAGGAGCCCCGTCTGTCTACCGGACGCAGCAAACGTGAATCACCAAAGTTTGCTGAGATCGAATAGTTTCACACGCAAACCAACACTGGAGACCAACTACCCTTTTACACACTGAACGGTTTGTGGTATTTAGCAGCTCTATATTCAATGGAGTATCTAGGTTCTTAATTCCCCCCCAGAATGAACCAGTGGGTCGACAGTTGGTGCTCTGAGGATCCCGACGTCAGAGAGCCAAACCTGTGCTGTTCAGAGGTGTCGGTTGGCCCTTTGGTATTTGATTACCGCAGTAGCAGTTACGTGTTTCTCGTTGTTTACTTGAGAAAGAAAAGCGTTAAAAAGTATCACACCCGCACTCGACCGTACATCTGGCACGAAGAACCCGACCAGCCCAAAATCCCCGGCGCGTTTGACGACGCGTGATGCAATCGCCGTAACGACGCGGCGTGGGAAGCAGGGAGGGGGTGGGGGGGCTTTGTGTCACTGGAGGAGAACGGGAGAAAGCAGCGGGACAGGAGACGCAGGAGGAGAACAAGAAGAAGACCTTGACCCCCCCCCCTCAGGGCTTGGGGTGGGGGGGTTAAACAAACAGGTCACGGGCAGGGTGTCAGTGTGCGGCCCAGGATGCTATTCAGCAGCTCTCGGGAACGCTGTGGTTTTAAGGAGGGAGTGAATATGGACTGACACCCCCCCTCTCCTCCCTCCTAACCCCCCGTCTAACATAAAC
Source organism: Apeltes quadracus (assembly GCA_021346845.1). Lineage (NCBI taxonomy): Eukaryota > Metazoa > Chordata > Actinopteri > Perciformes > Gasterosteidae > Apeltes > Apeltes quadracus. The sequence continues at coordinate 2,814,056 of CM037922.1, read as the reverse complement.
AATGTCCCCCATATTTGTCAACCGACAACTCTGTTCCAATGACTTGTTCAAAAATGACATCATTTGAGCCCAAAACAACATGTGTTTATTTTGGGACTTAAACAGATAACGCTGCGTAGAATGTGTCGCTGTGACCGTTTGAGGGGCTTCGGTATTGTTCTTTATTCTCAAACTACAACCGCAGTGTTCAGTGGCCCCCAGTTGTGTTGTTGCAGCTCGTCGTGACCGACTACACCCTTCTGCTCACTCCTCCTCCCCAGAACGGTAACGCCTGTCGGCGGGCGTAAAGCCGCCTCGCGAAGGCGAGACGGTTTCACACTCTGCGGCGCCTGTTAGAGCGGTTTCACGAGCAGGTGGCGGAGCTTTAACGGCCTTTTAGCAGGGAACCGAAATGCAAAACACAGACTCTCGCTGTTTTCAGAAGTCCCAAGGTTTGATTGTTCCGTTATCGTAGAAACATTCTATGAGGACTCACTACGAAATGCTCATTCTGACGAAAAAGTTTCAGGTCACTACACTAGTGACACCTGTGCAAGTATTATATTTAGTTTCTGCTCATACAAGCCTCGGAGTGCCACTCACTTCCCCCTCAGGGGGTTTGATTAAAAAAAAATCGGAGCCCATCTGTTGCCTCCACATGGCTCTCAACATGGCGACGGCTGAGCCGGAGAAGCTAACGATGCTAACAGTGCAAACTGTGGTGACAACGCTAACAGTGACATGAGGGGGGGGGCTCATCGATGTGCTTCTGGACCCACCTACAGTCACGTGGTAATCCCCAAACTAAAATGAGGCAGCGCACGTTTGAAAAGAATGAATGAATCCCTTGTTTATAACAACCCGTCACCACGGCAACAACTAAATGGCACATTGCTGTATCAGCGAACACCTACGGGCCTCCGTTTGTCTTTCTCGTCGTCGCTCAAGTCTCTCTGTTGAAGGAGTGAAATGTGAGATGGAGGTTTTCGTGAAGGCGCGCCGTCGTCACGCCGCACTGGCCGGGCTAACTTTGCTAATGGCCTCGCTGGCCTCCCGCCAACACGTCCTCCCCTCAGCCGTCTTCCATTTCTTTTGGTTTAGTCGCTCTGCTTTACGAGGCGTTTCGCCTGAACTCTGCAGCTTGTTTTTTGTTCCCTCCTCCTTTGTGTGTCTTTCTTGTGATTTGACAGCTTTTATGGGCCCCCCCTCCCACCACCTCCTTCATTTTGTTGCTGAGCATTACATTGCATTAGGTTTGACCTTTGCCCCAGTGTCAGCCGTCTTTACTTTTCCTTCCCGCGTCCGTCTCCCTTTCCCTCCTTCCTAATTGGTGTGTGTGCGTCTGTTGGATCAGAGGAGGAGGAGGAAAGTGGAGGTTAACTCGTCCTGGATCAGGGACCCCTGTGGTTCAGTGACCAGATGAAAGGCTGAAGAGGACAGCAGAGAGCCGTGGCGTTTGTCCTTTAGCCTGTTAGGACATTTACGCAAAAGAGCCACTACCTTTTTTTTTTTTTTTACAGAAGAGGATTCATTCATTTATATTTCACTGAAACTGTAGTTTAAGCCGTTTGCCTTTCTGGTGACCGGTAGAATCCAGACCTGTTGGTTTAATCTGACCTGGAAGCCGAAAAGCTTCGTCGTCCGGTGATCATGATCTCTGTGTCTGGGGGTGATGAAGGGGGGGTTTGGTCAGGCGTCCATGCCGGCCTTCCTCCTGCTCCCACGGAGGGATCAACCGGCCCTCGCTCCGGGACAGGCTCCTCGTTAACCCCAGTTGTTGACAGGAAGTTACCCGAATCCTGAAACGAGACATCAACTGTTGCACATGTTCCGAACCACAAGCTAACGCAAATACTGCAAAGTGAACGTTTGGGTTCAGGTTTGCCAAATCAGATTTCTACATATTTTATCCACTCTATTGTTTTTACTATCCTACTTCAAATGAATATAAATGAAAATAATAACTTATAAGGGTAGTTTGTAAAATTATTGTTTTGGAATCATTGTGTTTGACTATTTGTCCATATTTATATAGTTTTCTAAACTAAATGGTGTGTTAATACCGCAGTGTTTTACTGTCAGTTCTTGCTGCGTGGTACAATCTCTTTTATGTTGCACATGACAGTATTTTTTTTAATCAGATGGCTGAAATACTCTGATAACTCTAACTGAAATACACTTGCAGTGTGTTGGCAGAGTAATAATGTCTTGCATTTAGCCTTTACAGATTAACTATAAATATCCCTGACATGCAGCAACATCTGTACGTCGAGCTCCGATCAGATTACAGCTGTGTAAAGAGTTTGTTGTTTATACAGCGTGTAATGTAACGTATGAAAGCTATAAGATGAGAGCACTTCGCCGGACAACAGGATGAACTTACTTACTCAACAAGCCTGTGACAAAACATTTATTTATTTTTCAATATTTTCAGGTTGGAATGTAACAAGCCCACATTGAGATCTACTCCACATTTTATATTTCACATCTACGAGGTTCATGCTCATCTGGCAAGACCGCAAGACACGTCTTACTTTAAAACGACAGAAGAACGTTTCTTTCCGTGTTGTTAAAATGTTGAGTGTTCATAGAGAGTTCCAGGAAATCACATTTCATTTTGTGTTTTGTTCAATCAAACTGAATATAAGGTAATAAATCCGTCCGGCTTTAGAGGTGTGGTTAGCTGTTACAACAAGAGGTCTAACCAGCTCGAGCAAATGTATAAATACAACATGGAAATAAGAGTGAAAACAGATGAACGGCTTCCCGAACACAGTTGTGAATGAGCACACAACGTGTCGGGTGGAGCAGCACAAGATCAGACGTGGACACGCACACACACGGAGCGACACTGAACACATCACCTCCTGGCAGAGATGTTACTGTCGGGGTGCATTGCAAACACTCCTGATGGAACAGAAGCAGATGCAGTGACTTTCGACTTGGTGTTAAGCTCTATTTGTGTTTCATCTCCAGCGATGATCTCCACTATAAACAGAGGAGAAAACCCCTGCGATCGCTTTTAACTCCTCTGCTCCACTTTCGCTTGGAGATCAATCAGGTTAATCTGTTCTTTCCCCATCGCGCCTTTGAAACCAGCGGAGAACATTGGAGGTTTTTTTTTTTTTTCTGGTTGCTCCGCGGTTCTCAGTTGCCTCTCGAGTGTCCATCTGATTGAAAACACGGCAGAGAGGCTTTAAGCCGTTAACCCTTAGGACCCACATGTATCGCACTCATGTATTCGACAAACGATCCGTCTCACAACTCGCCAGTAATCCGCGCGGCCTTTGACCTTCTGCCAGCTGCTGTCCAGGGAAACCGCTGATTGTGATCATGGAAAACGTTCAATGTTGTGTCGACAAGCGCTTTGGAAAAAGCATAGAAGCATTTTAAACATACGAAAGTGAAAGCACAAAGGCTACGATTCCCACAAACACCGTTTTTTTTTTGCTGCCTTTTTTTCTGGGTCTCGGTGTGCGATGACGCCTGATCTCCTGAGTACAAATCCCACAGAGACGCACGTCTGGATCACAAACGGTACGCTGCGTGCGCACAAAGAGGCCACACAGCACACAGTGTGCTCAAGGCCGAGTGGTTGAGCCGCAGTTCAAGGCCTCAGCGGGATCTGATGAACCCTCAGAACCCGGTCAAAAGTTATTGGTTGCAGCTTTTTAATAAAAAAAAAAAACATGGCCGTTCACATGATATTCAATATCTCACCTCGATGTCCACGTTTCACGATCGTCATCGGCTTTGTTTTCACTGTTTTTGTTCCCATCCTCCGATCCGAACCGACATGTTAAAGAAAAGAATCTCTAAATTCTAAAGTAAAGAATCTCTCATTAATCCGACAACTTTCGCCCTTTCAGATCAATGAATATTTACATCACGATCGTGAGAACAAAACACGGAGCATCTTATAACAGATGCTCCATCGACACCACCAGTCGCTGCTCCTGCAGCACAAACGCATTCATTCCACCGACGGCCCCAAAAGGGTTTTTACAATCTGTTTCCAGTGAAATGCAACCCGATGCGTCCGCGGCCCGCTGGTCGTCGGGTGTGATTGCAGTCGTGTTTCCACGGCGAACGTCTCCGGCTTCAAAGTGCTGCAGGAAGCGAAAGCAGCGACTAATCAGCTGCAATACAGGAAAGATTAGAGGCCTCTGGTGGTCCGTGAGGGCAACATCTCTGCATGTGTTTACACGTGTCATCGCTGTCCGTGGAGACGCTGCGACTCCGGATCCGGTTTCACGGCCTTTGATATTAAACATTTTTTTCAGAAGTCAATATTGGAATACGTTTCCGTTTAGCAGACGAAATACTTTTGGGAAATGTAAATAACTTTCAGCTGCATAGTGGCGGCGCACTCGGGTCCAGCAGCTCGCTGCCATCCTCCTCCCAGAACACTCCCCTACATCACCGCCCGGTTCGGCCCGTCTGTTTCGGACAAATGGACCGTAAACATGTCCCTTGCGTCTCCTTGTTGATAAGAGACGCAAACTCTCCAAGTTTCACATGACGGGATGTGATAAACAAGCCCGGTGTGTTTCTGATAAATGTGTTCAATGTGTTCACGGAACGCAGGCTCTGTGTCACGGTGACTTCAGAGGAAGAGATAATCAGGCATCTGGAAACCATGACAATCAGAGAGCAGGAAGAGCTGAATCAATGAGACGGGACACACATTTACATGCATTATTACAGTACATGTGCCCAGGGAAAATGATGCATGAATTGTACACAGAGACATCAAGGAAGCAAAATAGCGACCCTGCGGTTGTATAAGAAGTATTACTGCAGATACACACAGTGCCAAGAGACACACAGCACTTGTACACTTGCAGAAGGACAGGCCGTCTGTAATTTAGAGCTGCTCGTAGTTCCGGCCTTAATAATTATAATGAGCCAGCAGTCAGTTATTAAGGTACCGGAAAACATATTGCCGCATTTATGATAAATCCTGCAGCTATCAGAAAGAATCTGAGTCACTATTGATAAAAAAATAAAAATAAAAGGATTCAGTGACCACTGACGATGTTTGTACTGATCTCTGCCCCACGTGCAGCTGAAATAAGATCAAACCTTATTGATCCTCGGGAAAACGGGGTTAGACATTTAAACAGTAACTACTGTTATGACGTATTTATACGTCTAAAATCATTCACAGAAAAAATAGTAAGCCAACCACACCGATTCAAACGATTAAAGTATCAATACACACTTCATACTGAGAAAAAGGTTCAGCAATACGGTGAAAACAAATCTACTTTTAAAAAGGAACAAAGGATTTTGTGATAATATAAAATGTATATAATTTACTGTAATGAGTAAGCCGAGTACTGTGTGCAGTACCAACACCGACCACTAATACCACTGCTTCAAATGTAACCGCTATTTGTTGCCACTTATCAAGTACTATTACAACTTCAAGTACCACTACAACAACTACTACTACTACTTCTGCGTGCAGTCGTGTTACTACCGACACAAATAGTACGACACAGGTCATTACCGCTGATACTGCCGGTGCTTTCACTGACGGAGCAACGTGGTGCGTTCAGGTTCATCAGCCTGAAAACACACAGCTGCAGACAAAAAGTTCCAACCAGACAGCTTATGGCCGATTTGGATCACACACACACACACACACACACACACACACACACACACACACACACACACACACACACACAGACACGTGCAGATGTTCTCTACCGTACCTCAGGCCCGAGGGAGGGAGAGACACACACAGGATTGCTCATTTATGTGCACACATTTACACATGTTTGCAGAAACAGAGTTATTCATAGACATGTGCCTGATGTACGCGCACACACACTTGCTTGGTCACTCTCACACACACACACACACACACACACACACACACACACACACACAAACAAGCACACTCATCACGATCGTGATGACACAGAGCATGTCTTATCTAAAACAGAAGAATAATTGTAGGCCAAGATATAACAGATGAGTCCTCCAGGGCAAAAGTAAAGAGACTGAAAAACACAACGCTAAAAATATCTACAAATACTACGGACAACAACGCTACAGAACATCTCCCACCACTACTCCCAGCATGTGAAGAGACGCCATTGGTTTATAACGGTTCAACATGTTGGGAAATAGTTTATTTCATTCGGTCTCTCCGTACAGGGATGTTGTGGTTAGCTTAGCTTAGCATAAAGACTGTAAGCAGGGGGAAACAGCTAGTTTAGGGTTTAACAGCGAGTTTAAAAAGGCTTACACACAAGTCACACCTTTTTAAGATCATCAGTTGACAAATTTGATCTTGGTGGTTCAATCTTGACAGAAGATGAAAAGTGAATCGAATAATTTTTAGTCTCACGGGGAAGTTGGCCGCGTGGAAGCATTTTGTTTCCAACTGCCGCTACATTGTAACACGTGCACACACATTTATATAGTTGTGGCTCGATGCCAGAGTTTCCAGTCCTACCAGCAGTTAATGACCAGTGAAGCGCTGAACACCAACGGACTGTTAATTTAATGAGAACTGACAAACAATAGACAATGCATCTGCACACACACACACACACACACACACACACACACAGTCTAAAGAGACAAGATGGCCGCTACAGTAGCATTAACTGAGAGGTCAGCGGGTGAGGGGAAGCTGTTAAAAACAGTTGGGTTAAAAAATCCAAAGAACAAAAAGAAAAGGAGCCTGCAGGGCTGAGAGGGGGTGTGTGGGTGTGAGTGTTAGTGTGTGAGAACACACACACACACTCACGCACACACACACGCACACACACACACACACACTCTTGGGGTGTGTTGTAATGCAGGTGTCGCCTCCAGAACACAAGCAGCTGCTTCCAGTTTCTGAAAGTTCGGACTTCTTGTGTGCGAATATACTATAAAAAAAAAAGGGCACAGAGACACAAAATGGCCGTTGTGGTTGCGGGTGCCTGATTGCCATGGTAACGCCTGCGGGAGGTAGGTTAGGCGTGTTCTTCTGTCTCGCTGTAATATATATAAATAATATATATATATATATATATATATATATATATATATATATCATATATATGTATACATATATGTTCCTATTAGCCAAGTTTTATCTCACCATTACGCCCACTGTGTTTTCTGTTAAAAGCCAATGTTAAAAAGTAGGTGTTAAAATCACACATTTGAGGTTGAAAAGGATAAATTACAGTCAAAATGAACGAAAATACTGAAAACCAGTATTTTACTTCGTAGAGCCTATCTAACCGATTAATTACTATTATAATGTACCTAAGGACTTGCCTAATTATAATTATTATATTATTATCTTATTTGCATAATTACACTGTGAATGTTTACACCATTGCAATGATCACTGCATTGGAGGTGTATTTGCATTACTGTGTGTATGTGAATAAGAGTTCAATATACACATTTGTGTTTGATTGTCCTCTGAGAGTCTTTTTCTATGGAAAAAAAAAAACATTTAACAGATGTGTATTTTTCTCTTTTGTTCACATCAAAAATGTAAAAATGTTTGTCTGAAATTATAACAAATCATACATTTAAAGAAAAATGTATTTAAACGGTTCAGAAATATTTTATATAAATATAACAAAGTGACAAAGCTTCATAACAACATTTGCATTTAGTTACTGTTAGACTGATTAGACTCCTTTTCGCACTTTAAAAAAAATGTTTTGACTGTAATTAATTACATTAATGACACTCAAATGTATGTGTGTGTAAACTCATTGTATTTATGTTTTTATTTTTTAATATATTTTTTAATATTTTAAAAACCTTTTAGCCGTCACGTGAAATGTAAAATTATTTTCTATGCATTTTTTATTCTTTTTTTGTTATATTATATTGTTATATTTACTATCAAAGTTCTCTGCTTTACTGGATTCTATTGGAAATGATAAATAAATAAAATAAACAATCTTGTGTGCAATCGTCCGCTGTTTGCAGTAACACAGTGAACGCGTTGCTGAATAATACATGCCAAAAGAAAGTATTATTTTAGGTGGTAGAAATTATGTTTGCAGGGTGAATCTTTAAGCGAACATTGCTTTTTTGTTTAAATATTTTCACTAAATTGGTGTGATGACACAACAGACCAGAAGGGAGCAAAGGTGACTTTTTCCTGTTACGTAATAAATATATTAGTAACCTAAAAGAACCTTTGTAAAGATACAGTATTTGTCAAAATGTCCAAAGTGCAAAGAAAACTAATTAGAAACCAAAAACAAACTTGTTAGATCGTAAACAATTAGTCAAACAAGGCTTCTCACCATTAGAAGGGAAGCTACGGCTCTAATGTGCACTTCCTAGCAACCACCCGTCAATCAAATGGAGTGGGCGGGGTCTGTGCTCCATGTTTTGAAGGAAGCAGTCAAGTTTCTCTAAACCAATTTGTTTTCATTTTTATTTACATGAAACATCCAATTTTTCTTTTCTTGGATATAGTTTTACTCATTCTACATTGTTTTCCGTTTAAACTCCCACAAACACATAGTTTTTGTTTTATACACTTCATTGTGAAAAAAGGACGGTTTGGACAAATTTACTCGCAAATACAGACACACGTAAATGAAGAAAAAAAAAGAAGCTTTTTAAAAGTTTCTATGGAAACTTCATTCCATGATTCAAATATTTTTTTCATTTTTTTCCAGAGTAGCTGAGCAGCTGGTTTCCGCTCTAATTCACCTTCAGACTGGGAGCCAACCCACTATAAACAAACATTAAGGACTCAAACTTGAAATCAGAAGTGTGATTATAATTTTATGAACTAGAGAAAGATTCCATCTGAAGCAACACGTCAGTGGGAAATGAGAAAACTCGACATCTGTGGTCAAACTAGTGGAGTTTATATTAAAATATTAAAGGTTGTGAGATTATTCACGTGACATAAAATAAATTATTCCATTAGAAATGGCATTTATGATAGTCAGTCGTTCTTATTTCATGATGAATCTACACATGGTTCATATGTTCTGGGTAGAGGTAACTAGATACTATACGAGTGCCACTTTAAGATACTTGTATATCGTTCCATTTTTATTTATTTAATTACAGAAAGGTATCTGATGATAAAACACCGACAGAAGTCAATGATGCAGTTTTATTATTTAAGTTCTATATTCAACATCCTGAAGTTTCTATATTTTTTGTTTTGTGGAATTATTATTTTTACTTAGTGGTCGACGTTTTTGAATCATTAAGTACCTAAAAGTATGAAAATATATGAAAATACTTTTTTTCAAGTAAAGTCCTGCAATTACACTGTAAAAGTTTAATCTGCAGAATTTGCTCCAGTTATCAGACCTAAAAGCATTTGCGATATTTTCCTTCATCTTCTTTAAGCAATGTATTTTTTATATCTTTTCCTAACACATTACCGTGAAAAAAATAATAATTCAAGAGGTTCTTTATGGCGTGGCCTTAGAATGTTAAAGTAGATTTAACTACCCGCTGCACAACGTACAACATTCCCCTCTGCTTCACACAGTAGAAAACAAAAGTACACTTTGAGCCACTGTGACCTGAATATGGAAATAAAATTAATCCAACCCCACTGGAGACACCTGTCATCCGAAAAACAATGAGCGGCGGACGCAGCAAAGGATTCTGGGATCACGGATGACCGCTCCATTGACTGTATTGTGCACGCAGGGTGTTTAATGTGCGGATTAAGCCTCTATTTACACGTGTAATCCAAGACCGCCAACGTTATCCAATTCCACAAGGTCACCAAAAACAGCCGAGACCGGTCCCCCGAAAACGAGATTTACACTTAAAGGGTGTGCGTACGTGTGTGTGTGCGTGCACGTTCTTGTTTTTTAAGGCGGTGTGTAAATTGATTTGACGGCAGCAGCTTCTCTAATCTCGTTACGGCTGAAAACGGTTTTCTCTCTTTCATGGTCTCATTCAGCCGTTTCGTTTTTCGGGACTACGTACACTACGTTTGTGTGTTGTGGATTTTAAACGCCCAAATCGACACAACACCTTTGGCAGTCCCAGCTCCCCTGGGGGGACAAACAGTGGAGCACTTCTGGGACTTCTGGCCCCGCAGACGGCAGGAGCTCTGCTGCCCTCTGATGGATCGCAGGCTCAATCATTCACGGCCGCCGATCGGCCTTAAAAAACGAACCGCGTGTAACAACGCAACTTTCCCCACAAAGAGATTCACCCATTTCTGAGGCACGTGAACGACACAAAAGGTCCAGGGAATCGATCAGAGCGACCGTCAGAAACGAACCCATGAACTAGCTACTAGATAAACAAGTTGAAATCAACACCGAGTAAAAAGACATCAGCGCAAAACGACGGGAGAAATACACACAAACAGCAAGAAACGCAATTAATTCATTATTCTATTGGTCAGTTATCAACAAACTAATCCGCAGAAATGTTGATGAACTCTACCATCAAACAGATGCATTAAATAGATGCTGATTTTAGCCTGTAAAGAAAAGGCCTTTTTTAGTTTTCCACAGATTGATTGTTCACTGAATATATTTGGGTTTGTGACTACTTGCTAAACAAAATATTCAAACACGTCAATGGTCAATTTATGTGATAATGCATTTTTATTACTTACAACTGTTTAAGTAATGGAAATATTTCATATCAATATACATTGGATCCTTTTGAATCCTCGTTATACGTAGTTACACACATATCCTTCTCGGTGTCACATTGGCGTGCAATGTGTCATG
>CM037922.1:2755000-2802865 GCA_021346845.1 Apeltes quadracus | reverse complement strand
GGGCTCGGTCGTAGGTTCTTCATGAATTGTCTCTCTGTCTTGTCTCAACACAACAAATTGGATCTTCCTCCCTCCCGGCGGTTTGGGGTCATACGTGTGCGTCACTTTGTATCAAAGCTGTGCTTTGATCCCTGTACATTTTAAAGTAATGAGATCTAACTTTCTTTTTACAAAAGAAGCAAATAACATAAATTCAAACTTCTACTTTTACTTTAAACTTCCTCAATATTTAGTTTTTAACAGAAATATCTCTAGTTCTTTCTGGTGTCTCTCTCCTCCCACTCTGCCGGTGATGCTTGCTGCTCAATGACATCACTGCCAGCAGGGAGGGCAGCCATTGGCCGCCGGCAGGAATGGCCTCCCCCCCGCTCCCTGCTGGCGGCCCCTCACCCCTCCCCTCGACTCTCCCTCCGTCTCAAAGGTGTTTTCAGTGTCTGCGAGCCGCTGCTGCCGCACGCCGGAGGACAAACCCGCCGCTCTCATTTCTCCCGCTTGCCCTCGCTGCACCTCCATTGTGCCGGTTCTCCCTCGCCGAGCGCGTGATTGCGTGTGATTTTTGCGTGCGCCCGGACACGAGGACGGGGGGCGGGGGGGGGATCCCTGGCAGAAGGGAGGCTGTGATATCTGGTGACGGATGGATGGGGAAGGAACTGAAGCGTGTTGCTGCTGCTGCCACACTGGTGAAACATTGACAGACGGCCAGACGGAGACTCTGCGGTCCGTCTCCTGTCCCAACTCTGCGTCCCGCGGCCTCGGAAGCGAATAGGGAGTCTTCCTGTCTCTGTTGAGACTTCAGCCAAACCTGGCATCGTTCCTCTGCGAGCCGCCGTGCGGCCGAGGCTCCGCTCAGGACTTTTTAGTTCACTTCATTCCCTCACCGGCTCATTTATTCATGTGGAAATCTCTTGAGAACCGGACACTAATGTAAACTCAAGCGGAGCTTCACACTGCCTGTTTTTTTTTTTTCTTCCGTCCTGCTGAAGCTCAACCTCTTCACCCCGTCTCTGGAGTCCCTCACTCCAAGACGCCTCGATTCGTCTGTTTCCCCCCCCCCCTCCATGCCGCTTGTGGACTAGTTTCATCTAAACCTCCCACCGATCTTTCTGGGGTCTCGGCATGGAGCTCCAGAGCGCCGCCGCCGGCCTCCCCGGCCCCCTCTCCCCGACTCTGGACTACGCCGGCCCGTCTCACGCCGCCAGCCCCGGCTTCTCGGGCCAGGCCGCCTTCAACTACAACCAGCTGGAGGGCCGGTTCAAGCAGCTCCAAGGTAAGAGGGAAGATTCCAGGGGGAGATCTTCTTCTCATGCACATCTTTTTGGGATTTTCCCACTTGGAAGCACTTAGTTGCCGGTCTCATCCGGACACGGGGGGTTGGGTGGGGGGGGGGGGGGGGCGAGGGGGGATTTAACGGCTCGAGTTACTAGAAAGCTCCTTGAAAAGAATTCCTTTCTGGAGGTTCAGAGTCAACGAGACGAGAAGAACCGCAGTTTTTGCGAAGTAATCCGTGAAATTTGGCAAATGAACGCAATCCCCCTGAATAGAATGAACCAAATCTCAAACGTAGCAAAGTTGGCCACGGTTATTGTGTTAAAATCATTGTGTAACACTTGTGGACCTTTCTCGCCAAGGAGCCCCACCCTACTGATACTGCTGATCAGCCACGCCGATGATTCTGGGTATTTAGTGCCTTGCCGAAAGGGCCGACCGTCATCTCTCACACCTAGATTCTTTCGGGTGGCCGCGATGTGTCCCGTGATATTCTTGGCCGGTCGGCGGCGGCGTGGTGAAAACGTCCCAGTTACTCATTCTGCACATTTCATTATTCACCTCCGGGCAACGATTCACAGACGGGCCTTTCTGACTGCGGCTCCCCAGAAATAAAACCCTCGCACAGCGGCCCGCGAGTTTCACGCACACGTCCCCAAATCCAAAGTTCATCCGGGACAGACTTCACCTCCCCTGAAGATGCTTTTTAACTTTGGACCCGTGAGCTCGTCTTCCAGCCACGCGATCAAAGAGCCGCTCCACGTCCGCTGGACTGTGCACCTGGTCCGACTTCCACGGAGCTGTGCAGACGAGCTTCTCGTCAAACACAACCTTGAGTGGGAAGCGGCTGGACTCGAGCGGCGTGAATCGACCGGCTTCGGTTTCAAACAACTACAGTTCTTCCTGTTTGGGATAAAAAGCTCCTTTCATGAACTCTGGTCGAGTGCGGATGATTTCCAAGCAACTCGTTTCTGAAATAGAAACGACGCCGCTGAATACAAAAGCTGCTAAGATTAGCAACTAATCTTCATAGTGTAGAAAACCAATATCTGAAATGAATCTGCAGTATCACCTTCAGAACAAGCTTATTAAGCACAGTGAACTACTACCCCCCCTCCCCACCAGAGGAGGCCATCAAAAGCTTATCACTGAAAGGTTTTTAATACCTCTGTTGCCTGAGTCTGAATTTAGCTGAAGGCTAATGGAGCCGGTGTACCGCTCCTCCTCTTCATCCCTGAGCTGATGCCTGGAAACCTTCAGCCTCCCCAAAGGCCCTCAGGGCTAAAAGTAGCTTTTGGGTTCCTTCAGTCGAAATGGATCTTTCTCTTCGGCGACGGTCTCATCGGCGGCGCTTTGACTTTGTCCTTTCCTGCTGCGGACGCCTCCCTCAATCGCTGCGTTATCTGTTCACGGACCATAAAGCTTTATGGCCACAATGGGTGGGTTTGATTGTGGTTGCAGCATAAGCCGGATGTCAGGAGGGTGTGTGCATTCTTGCGTCGTTCGTTCCAAACCCCCAAAATATGTGGTCGTCACCCTTTTTATCAGCGATGTTGTCCAAACCGACGACAGCTGTTGTCTGGAACGCGTTGGAGGAAATCAATTCACATTAACAAAGAGCAGTTACTGTCCTCTGAGTCTCAAATAGATTTTGGGAGCATCGATTGTCTGCCCGTTTTTGATGGGATTGTTTCTGCTCCACTCGAGTCAGAAGGGCGCCCGGACTGTCCCGAGGTGTGTGTGTGCGTATTCAAGTTTATGGATTTTTCAGATCTTTGAAGACATTAGAGGTTATTTGATGGGAGAGCTTTGATGAAAAACGAGTCATTTGTTTTCCATCTAAACCATCGGTCTGCTTTTTACAAATCCCGCTCATGTGAACAACAAACATTTAAAAAGCAACAGAAACAAATCTCAAGCAGCAGCTTTTCAATCCTTTGTAATTTGGTTTGGGCGCGGCTACACATTGGATCCCATTTGAGTAATGACTGGTGACAGTAAGGAATAAATCATGAAGGAATTGATGTTTAACCAACTGGCTGTGATGCCAGGTCGGACACACACACACACACACACACAGCAAACTCACTGCCATGCTTCCAAAAACCATAACATCATCCCCCTCTTTCTGTGAAGTGCTGAGCTGGCCAATCAGGGCTTTTCTTGGTGGTTTGGGAGCCCCTGAGGTGTGTGGGGGAGGGGGGGGGGATTAACAGAGTGGGGGGTTTGTCTAAAATGCAGAAGGCAGAATACATTGTTGGAACCACGGCGCCACCCTGCTCCTCTAAAAGGCGTTTATTCGCTCCTTCCTTCCTCTTCTTCTCTTTCTTCTCCTCCACCTCATCAATGTTTCATGAGCTTCAGCAGAGTGTCTGTCATTGCCCCGATCATCCCCCCCCCCCCCCCCTCGCCCCCCTCCCGCTCCCCCTTTCCCTCCGGCCTCCGTCCTCTTAGTGGAATTAAACCCCCTCGTCCTGAGAGAAGCCACACAAAGGGGAGATGAGGAGCGCTTCACTCGTCTCCACTCTGCAGCTTCTGACGCAATCTGAGGATGCACTTTGCGCACAAAAGGTCGTGGTGAGTGTTTACAGAGAAAACGCCCCGTGACCCGATGGAACGGATCAAATAATGCCAATATCTTATTCCATCAATATAAATGCTTGACACTTTAAAGTCTGCATTATCTTTGTTTTTTTTTTTAGGAGTGGAAAGGGTGTTAAGCGCTGATGCTGCTAAAGAGCAGATCGACCCCAAAAAAAGGTTCACCCTGCATGACCTCATCTCCATTCGCCTTCAATCAGGCGTGCGACGTGAAAGCTACACTCTGCTTCTCTTGTTGAGAAAGAGTCCAGCACGGTTCTTTTTTTATTGTCTCGCCGCAACAAAAGTTCCGAAAATTCCAGACTACATGGAAGCGATTGCGAAGCGGTATCCGTTACACACACACACACACACACGGAGAGAGCGAGACAAAGAACGGTGTTGTTGTGCGTCTGGGCCGAAGGTGACGCGAGTAAGTGTTTGAGTGTGTGACAGCCTGAGGAAGGACGGCGAAGCCACACGGACGCGCATGAAAGGACCATTTGACGCCAACGCTGCAGCGAGCATGCTCACAACAGCAGGGGGGTGGGCGGGGCTTAAGTGAGCCCAGAGAGGGACGCATCATGAACCACACCTCTGGAAAATGAACTGTGTGTGTGTGTGTGTGCGCACGTGCGCTCAGGTTATCAGCTGACCAGGATGAACCACTGACACCGCATCGCTTTCTAAATTTGAGTCTGTTTCTCTGGTCGCATTTCATTCGGACCAGCGTCGTAACGCTCGTGGTGCTCGTTTGCGACAAAATCCTCCTGTGCTTTTTGCAGAAAACGACCAGAATTTCAGGGTCAATTTTTGTTTCATTGAGAAATTTGAATTCAACCTCTATACCTCTCCCCTCCACGCGTAATGGAGCAATCGCCTCAGGAGATAAACGCATAATGATGCGATGACACGATTTAAAGGGTAGCTTCCTCTGACCTTTTGCATAATGCTCCTCCATTCGGTCAGCTGATGAATTCGTTATTGCATCACGATGGATGTGTCATGTGACACCTTTTCATTAGCATTCGAGTGACAAACGCGCACCATTTTCTCAGCGACTAAGAAATCCCCCCGTGACTGTAGCGAAGAATACGGACGCCGTTTGGTGAAGAGGGAGCTCTGAGTGTGAAAAGTCTGTCTGCGCGTCGCAGGACATGGAGGCCAAACTGTCGGCGTGTGAAGAAAGGAGGAAACCTGCTTCGTGATTCAGACGGCGCGGCCTCGGCAGGTGTCCTCGCCGCGCCGGGGGGGTCGCAGGTCTCCTGCGCGGAGCTTTTACTTTGGAACTCTGTGGGGCTTTTCTTTCATATTTCATGAAAGACCCCGCTCCCCAATGAGATGTCAAACAGCTAAAAGCTAAATGATCCAATTTGATGTCTACAAATCAAACGGAGCTCCGCTGAATAACGGACAGTTATTCAGAAGACGCATGTCCCCCTGGACTCGGTTATTGAGTCCAGGGGGACATGTGGCTTCAGTCAGCTCGGCAGACTGATGGCCAGTCAGCCAGCGTCCAGCGTCGCTCAATGCTCCTCTGTTCCTCCTCCCGGCTCTGTGTGTGTGTGTGTGTGTGTGTGTGTGTGTGTGTGTGTGTGTGTGTGTGTCACATTCACCTCCATTCATTCGAACCCGGCCTCTCGTATTTCAGACAATAAGCGAAGGACCGTGATTGGTGGACGGGACTCGCCGCTCTCCTGCTGTTGCGATGTTTCTTTGTAGGTTTATTTTATTATTTTTTGTTTAGTTCGCTCCTGACCTTTTCGCGCTCGTTTAGGCGTCTTTTTGAACGCGTGATGAATGGGCTTATTTCTTTCATATCCAACATGGCGGAAGACCAACAGTCAACAACGAATCGATGAAACTAAAAGTACAATAAAACAGTAAAGCAGTAGATTCTTCATAGTTGACCGCTTTAAACTTATTTCTTTCCACCTATCGAGGATCAACAGTCAACCGCAGAGCCACTTCGGTATTTCACTGATACAAAGTAACACGCGCACACTTTTTAGGGGTAATATTCGGCGGCCTCCCTGCTCCTCCTGTGGGAAATCAGGAATGCAACAATCCGGGAATTGCAAAGCTGGAAGTGTGTATTTTTATAAGGGTTGGTGTGAGTGTGTGTGTGTGTGTGTGTGTGTGGGGGGGGCAGCAATGTCATGCGATCCACAGTGCATGGCCCAGAACTGTGTTGGATTTGGAAGCCCACCACAGACATGGGAGACTGAACAGAGGTGTGTGTGTGTGTGTGTGTGTTAGTGGAAACAGATGCTTCATGTGTTCGGCCCTCGATCTTCTCTTTTCCCCTTTGACACCTTTTTGTGTGAAAGGGTGAGTGTGCGTCTCACCTGTGTGTGTTATATTGAGTAGTTTTTAGTCCCGCCTCCTGTTTTTAATAGAAGGTCAAGCTGTGTTTCCAGTGATGACCCTCTGACCCGTGACCTTCATGCGATCAATAAATGGAAGCGGCTGATTGGTGGAGCGTGGGAGGGGGAGGAGCTTTGCCTGGAGGCTCGGTGCAGTTCACACGTCTGATTTGTGGAGCGACAGAAAAGCCTCCGATTCCGTCCTTTCTTTTACTCGATTTATTCCATTTCTCTTCTCTCTTCTAGTCTTAAAAAGTCTTTCTGTTGTTTTTGTTTTCTCGTTTGTTCTTTGGTGTCCTTTGGTCTCCTTGCCCTTTAACTTTTAGTTTGATTTCTTCTTCTGGTCGCTTTTCTTTTCTCTTCCTACTTTGTCAGTTATTTACTATTTCCCTCGTCAGAAAACGCGTAGATTATTTATTTAGTCAATGTGGGAATTGTAACATATTTCCGAGCCGCCGGCAGTAACAAGCAGACGAGGTCTTTTCAGACCTTGATAACCCTGTGTGTGTGTGTGTGTGTGTCGGTCTGAGAAGCTGTGTGTTGTGATTAGCAGTGTCTTATCTCCATCTTCATACTTCCTCATGCATTTTCTGCACGTAGCAAAGTGTGTGTCCTCTACCTATGAACGTGTGTGTGTTTGTGTGTAAGGGGGGTGTGTGTGTTTTGGGGCTTTCCCTTCCTGTGCTGAAAAAAAGCAGATGCTCAACCCAGCAGGAAACCCTGTTTACACTCTTTAGACACACAAGTGTGTGTGTGTGTGTGTGTGTGTGTGTGTGTGTGTGTGTGTGTGTGCGCGTTTCATTAGAGAGGAGACGTGATGGATTGAGTGTCTCTCTGGGTCAATGACACACACATACACACTCAGGAATGTGCATCCTGGACGTCCTGTGCGGTGCATTATTCCTCGTGTCGTTGTGTGAACGCGCCCCTCCCTTAAATCGCATGTCCACGGAACAAGATGCATCATGGGAAATTGAGGTCCGGAGTTCATAGTCGAAAGTCCTCTCCTACAGTTGGCTACTTTTATCTAAATTAATCTGTAAATGAGCGTCGTATCCTGTCAGTCATTCAGCAGATTACATTAGCTAGAAACATGATTTTAAAAACAAATAAAATCTCCCTAAATGCTGAAATGTATATTTTTCCACAGTATATTTTTTCATAAAATGTGGATATTTTGTTGACTGTGATGACAAAGTGTGAGGCAGCAGACCGCGGCACAACGGTGAGGTCATTATTCTACTTTTTACTCTGCGTCTGAAGGGTTATTTATTAGTGAAATAATAACTTGACTCCCATGGTGTCGAGACAGACTGTCGTGTGTGTGTGTGTGTGTGTGTGTGTGTGTGTTTGGCGGCGGCTCCAGTCGGTCGCAGACGCTGTAACGTTTCCACATATTTCAGCAGCTCCGGTTTGATATGAGAAATCCTCCACAGCGCGTTTTGTCCTGAGTGATAAAGCTGCTGAATGCCAGAGAACACTGAAGCTATTGTCCCGCTCTCACACACACACACACACACACACACACACACTCTCTGAAGGTCATGGGTCTGCACGAACGTTGTTTGGGTGTTTTGAGCGGTCAGGGATGCTTATCACGGGTGTGTGTGTGTGTGTGTGTGTGTGTGTGTGTGTGCGTTGACTTCAGTTTCTTTCCAGAAGGTCAAAATGAGTTCATTCACGTTTTAATTTTCAGTTTGTGACCTCTGACCCGACCCGTCTTCCTTCTCGCGTCCAGACCGGCTCATCTGGGTTTGTTTTTGGGGTTTAGTTCGACCTTGAATGGGACATCGGGTTCCGTTTGGGACGCTTGCTGGAAAAGTCATGCAGGTTTTTCCTGCCGCGTTAAATGCAAGTTTAGAACCTACAAGTCTTTGACCTTTGACCCACGTCTTCATCGGGAGAAACAATCTGCTGCCTTTTCTGTGTGTGTGTGTGTGTGTCTCCTTGTGCAAGAGCCTCCCTCGACTTGTTGTTTTATGGCATCAGAGTTCAGCCAAGGAAACACTACTATGTGCTAAAGTGTGTGTGTGTGTGTGTGTGTGTGTGTCTGTGTGTGTTAACAAAAACCATCAGGCCTGTGGGATAAAGCGAGTTGTGTTGAGACTGCAGGTGTTGGCTGTCAGACTGCTGTGTGTTTGAGAATACACATTCATAGCGGTGATTTAGATTTAGTCTGGATGGCTAAACACAGGAAACCTCTCCCAGACACACACACACACACACACACAATTATGCAAGCCCTGTGAGAACAATTGGCCAATGGGATCCCACTCGCTGGACACCAGATAGAATAATACAGAAGAACTTCTTTTCACAGCGGTTGTTTTTAAAGTTTTGCCCTTTTTGTTTTTGGCATAACCTCAAAACTCCCCCTTCTTCTCCCCCTCGCCCCCTCGTCTTTCCCCCAGATGAGCGTGAGGCGGTGCAGAAGAAGACCTTCACCAAGTGGGTGAACTCCCACCTGTCCAGAGTCTCGTGTCGCATCACCGACCTCTACATGGACCTGAGGGACGGACGCATGCTCATCAAACTGCTAGAGGTCCTGTCCGGGGAGAAACTGGTGGGTTTCAGCGCTCTTTGGGGCTTTTATTTTGAAAGGAGAGCAGCGGCGGGAGAGCCTCGGCGTGTTCCTCATCCGCCTCCCGCTCAAAAGAAAAAGCTAAATGTGTTTCCACGGAGTCGTTGTAGCGTTGACCTTCCCTCTGTGACTAACACCAGCTGCTGGCGTCTCCAGTCTGCCGCTCCTCCGCTTATCTGCTTCATGACTGACCATTATTAACCTGGAACCGTCGCTCTCGCAGACACTCCTTAGAGGGTGAGATAAATGCACCGATAGAAACGCGTTTCCCGCCTTTAAAAAGTTGAGCTTTGCGTCTGGATTCAAGAGGAAACCCGACTTGGTGATTCCATAATGATGCAACTGGAGCGACGCCTGCGGAAGTGGCTGCAGCAGCTGTTTGTGTTCTCTGCATTCACATCACCACAGAAACGAGCCCTCGTGATTTGGTCTCCCAGAATTCCTGGAAAGTTGGTTAAAACATGTGCTGCATTCAGCTTTAATCCATGAAGCATCCTGTGGATAATAAGTAACCTCCTTTAGTCTGACCTTAGTTAATTAATAAACCTTTTTTGATTACAATACGTTTGTGCTGAGATACTTGTATGTTCAGGTTATCGTCATATTGGACGGAAGTTTTGATCCCCAAAAGGAAAAGGTTTAATTTAATGCGTGGATGAGACGAGGGAACCATCAGAGTCTGAGCGGCACAGAGATAGTTACTGCCCGTCTGCTGTCACCATGGCAACGGGAATACATTACTTGTGAAACGGCTCCTGAAAGAATTGTACGAGCAATTTTAATTTCCTCAAAAACGTAAAAAGAAAGGCGGTTTTATCCTTCTGTGCGTCTTCAGTACATCCAGCTGGCTGCTCGCGTTTCGTCACATCAGAGGAATTACTGTTACACAAAGCCAGGATGAGCTGAAAATACGACCCATAAGTCCGGGTCTCTGCGGCCCGACTGGCTTCCATCACCCACCCGGGATCATGTGCTTATTAGAAATGTCCAAAAAGTCATAAATATAACTGGGTGAACTCTGTAGAAACCCTGATTTCATCTTTAATGTGTCCTCTTCTCCCTAAAACACACACACACACACACACACACACGCCGTTTTTCTTTTCTTTCCAGCTCAAAACTCGCTCAGATTCCCAATTTCACCCCCCCGCCTCGTGACTTCCAGAGCTACGAGCCAAACGCCCCTCTTCTTCCCTCCTTTCTTCTCTTTACTTCCCGTCTGTCTCTCTTCAACGTCTTTCGGCCTTTTCACAAAATCACGAGTTGAACAAAGAGAGAGAGAGACGTCTGCACGGTCAGCCAGGAATGTATGCGAGGTTACGTTACACTTACGTTACACTTTATTGTGCTGGAGCCAGAGAATCTGTGGCATCTCGGTCGCCCGTGGGGGAGGAGGGGAGGAGGCGAGGGGAGGAGGCGAGGGGAGGAGGCGAGGGGAGGAGAAGTGACGGCCAGAAAATTATCTTGTAATCGAGTAAAGCAGAGATGGTGAACTTGTGAGCAGGACAGACGGGGGGGTGGGAGGAGGCGCTGTGGGGGGGAGGCGCTGGGGGGGAGGGGCGCTGTGGGGGGAGGCGCTGCGGGGGGTGTTTGGAGTTGTGAAAGGAGTCATTGAGTTACTTTGAGGCTTCACACGGAGCCAAAACGCCTGCAGGAGCCGCAGAAGCCTCTCGGAGCCAGCGGATGTTTGCGCTCTGCAGGAGTTAAAGCGCCGCTCCAAATACTTTCTTCTTTCTCCGTCATTCTGCTTTTATTATTCCAGATATGATGTGACCTTCTAAGGTCATCGGTGAGATCCGGGGAGTCGTGTCACTCCGTTTATAAAAAGGTCTTCTATACTGTGGTAGATGTCTGCAGAAACCGGCTGTTGGATCAGTGTCACTGTTGTTTTGTGTGCTGAATATTAAGTTGTCAAATAAATGGTGCAATTAAAGTGAAATATTTGTGGAGGTAAAAGTATAAAGCGGCATGAAACCACCTTATTTATTTACATTCCACCCCTCCAAAGGCTGAGTCAGAAATAAACCACAGTGCGTCTGTGTGTGTTGCTTTCCTCCGGTGTGACCCCTCGGAGCAGAGAGGAGGAACCTCGATGCCCAACGTGAGGCAACGCCTTTTGTTTGCGTTCGCGCAGTAAGCGCTCTGACCTCTGACCTCCTGGGTCTCTGAGTCCAGCGGGCGACGCTCCAAAGTTTCTCTGGTTTCTTTTGCGCCTGCGGCATTTACTTTATTGTCGTTATTGGTTTTTTTTGCCCCGTTTTGTTCTGCCGTGTCAATCATCAAACGATTCCTCACTCCGCCGT
Source organism: Apeltes quadracus (assembly GCA_021346845.1). Lineage (NCBI taxonomy): Eukaryota > Metazoa > Chordata > Actinopteri > Perciformes > Gasterosteidae > Apeltes > Apeltes quadracus. The sequence continues at coordinate 2,791,769 of CM037922.1, read as the reverse complement.
ACGAAGAGTTCTGACAATCGGAGAGGGAGAAAAAAAAACCGCTTCCATCTCCTTTCGTGAAAGAAAAGAAACATTCATTAGCGTCGGAGTGGAGACGGATGAATCAAAACAACGGTTTCGTTCTCTTTTGAAAGAACTTCCACCATCAAACAAACTGCTTGGTGAGTGATTCTCAGTCGGGGGAAGAACAGAACAGGAGAGGAAACGGCTCGGTACCTGAAGTGGGTTCCATGACGATGACCAGAGAGACTCCAATGAGTTCTCTGCTTATCCAGAACGTCCTGTGAGTGTGACCTCCATCCATCACTCGGATGCAACGCAGCGTCTGCTTCAAAGCGGCGATGCTGTGAACAAGGGGACCGAACTCCCGTTATATTTGCTCGTCCTGAAAGCTTCATCTCACGATTATTATATAATACACGAGCGGAGGACTCTCGAAGACGTAAATACTCAGCAGCTGTTTTCTTCTTCACGCTTCCCGTTTGCCGAGAGCTGTACGATTTTTAAACCCCGAGGCGTGTTTTTTGATTCCAGCCCAAACCCACCAAGGGACGGATGAGGATCCACTGCCTGGAGAACGTGGACAAGGCTCTGCAGTTCCTGAAGGAGCAGAGGGTCCACCTGGAGAACATGGGCTCCCACGACATCGTCGACGGCAACCACCGCCTGGTCCTGGGCCTCATCTGGACCATCATCCTCCGCTTCCAGGTAACGGGGACGACTAGAGGAGCCAACGAAGCGTCCATTAAGCACAGCCATCACGTATATCACAGCCGGGTCGGAGTGACGTCAAATCATTTGTATTCCTAAAAGATAAGTGTAATTGGTTATTGAAAGATGAAGAGTTTTAAGTCGGGGTGACATTTTTCTGTTGTTTTAGACATTTCCAAATGACTCCTTTTTAAAGCCAGAAGATGGTTCAACCGCTCAATTCCTTCTGTCTTTTTTTTTCTGCTCTCACCCATTTAATGACAAAAAAATACAACCCACTCGTCATCTACTGTACGTTGATGTCATCATCATCATCATCAGGGACAGTGAACAGTTGGGGCGAAAAAGATTGAGTTTTTTTTTTTTTCATAAGCCGCTGGGATTAAACGCGTGTGGTTTTTTTAAATCCGGCGGCGGGTTGAAATGGAGCCGAGTGACAGCAGGACGCGCGTGTGTGTGTCTCAGATCCAGGACATCAGCGTGGAGACGGAGGACAACAAGGAGAAGAAGTCGGCCAAAGACGCTCTGCTGCTCTGGTGTCAGATGAAGACGGCGGGGTGAGAGGCCTCGCGGCTCGGACTGCGTTTCCCATCGCCCCCCCCCCCCTCCGCTCTCCTTCCCGAGCAGATGGAAAGTGACGCGCTGTGAATTCCTCTCTTCCAGGTACCCGAATGTCAACATCCACAACTTCAGCACCAGCTGGAGAGACGGGATGGCCTTCAACGCCATCATCCACAAACACAGGTACTACTGCTAATGACACTGCTGCTGCTAGTATGGATTCAATTCACGTCCATTTGGGACTGAAGGTCAGTGTAGCAAGTCTCCTTTTTTTTGTGCTGCTTTTTTCGATCTACTCCTCGCGACCCGCAGCGTCACGTCACCCTTCACGTCGGGCCGAGCCGCTGCACACAGGCTTCTCTTTAATAAGTGCACGGTCAGCTGATCAGTCAGCAGGCCGCTGCCCTGCAACCAAACAGGAGGCTTGAATGGCGTCTTTATGGACGCTTACAGTCGGTCATGTCAAGGACAGTCACGCAGCAGACGGAGGGAGGGAATTATTACGTTATGGAAACCGATGACCCTGCAGCGGTGACACTGACCCGTGTCACATGTCTGCTTGTCTGCAGCGCTGCAGGAGGCCGACGTGTCAACGTATAGATGATCCGCGTTTAAGAAACTGTTAGATCGATCACTACACAAAAACCAAACAAATCAATAATAAGGAATTCCAAACATTTACCAGATTTCTTTCAGAGAATCAAAATTTAATTACAAATAAATTAAATTACTTGATACTCATCCTCCTCTTGTCTTCAGCTCATATGTCAACCATATTTTTTTTTAAGCATCAATTACTAATCAATAACTTATTTTTGTTCTTTCTTTGTTAACATCTTTCAGACCGGACCTGATCGACTTTGATAAGCTGAAGAAATCAAACGCCCACCACAACCTGCAGAACGCGTTCAACTTGGCCGAGCAACACCTGGGCCTCACCAAGCTGCTGGACGCTGAGGGTGAGTGAGGACACACACACACACACACACAATGTCATATGATATGCTCCCTGACCTTTGACCCTGTGTGTGTGTGTGTGTGTGTGTGTGTGTGTGTGCAGACATCAGTGTGGACCACCCTGATGAGAAGTCCATCATCACCTACGTGGTGACCTACTACCACTACTTCTCCAAGATGAAGGCGCTGAAGGTGGAGGGGAAGCGAATCGGCAAGGTGACCCCACCCCCCCCCCCCCCCCCCCCCCCCTCCCTCCCCGATGCTGCTGTTGTTGTCGTCTTTAAACACATTTCTCCTCTCCTGGTGTTCTCCAGGTTCTGGACAACGCCATCGAGACGGAGAAGATGATCGAGAAGTACGAGTCTCTGGCGTCGGACCTGCTGGAGTGGATCGAGCAGACCATCATCATCCTGAACAACAGGAAGTTTGCCAACTCTCTAGTGGGAGTCCAGCAGCAGCTGCAGGCCTTCAACACCTACCGCACGGTGGAGAAGCCCCCAAAGTCAGTACACGCGCGCACAGAGATAGTTTTGGTGGATTAGACCTGAATATATAGTACAAATGTCTGAAACTAAAGCGTGTCACGTTGACTGTGTGCGTATGTGTGCAGGTTCACGGAGAAGGGGAACCTGGAGGTTCTTCTGTTCACCATCCAGAGTAAGATGAGAGCCAACAACCAGAAGGTTTACACTCCACGAGAGGGCAAACTCATCTCCGACATCAACAAGGTCACTTACTATCAAAACTAAACTCATCGATATCTTGTATATTCACCATTTCGTGTGGCTGTTCTGCTGATACTTGTTTGTGCGTTTGTTTTAGGCGTGGGAGCGCCTGGAGAAGGCGGAGCACGAGCGGGAGCTGGCTCTGAGGACGGAGCTGATCCGTCAGGAGAAGCTGGAGCAGCTCGCCCGGCGCTTCGACCGCAAGGCCGCCATGAGGGAGACGTGGCTGAGCGAGAACCAGCGGCTGGTCTCCCAGGTAACGCACGCGTCACATGCCCCTTCGGCTCATGCGAGAAGGTACAATGTATCCATAACGGTCTGGATGATAACATCTTCTCCCATTGTTTCCCCCCCATTTCCTCTTTAATCTCTGCCTCTTGTTGTCTTCTCTCCTCTGTCCTGTTTCCTTTCCTGGCCTCTTTTTTCTTTCCTCGTCTTGTCTCCTGTCTTCTCCCATGTGTCCTTATTCTTCTTCCTTTTCTCGTCTACTTTCCTCTCGTCTCCTTTTCTCCTGTCCTCTCCTTGTGTCCTTTTCCCTGCGTCCTCTTCCAGGATAACTTTGGATTTGACCTCCAGGCCGTAGAGGCTGCTACTAAGAAACATGAAGCCATAGAAACGGACATAGCGGCCTACGAGGAGCGAGTTCAGGTCAGTTCACCTCAAGTGCTGAAGAAGCCGTTATTATAACTGTTGTTGTGTAACTATTTATTGCTCTTTACTACAGCCCTTTCCCATGTTTGATGTTTAACCATGGTTTTAACTCTGCTTTAACTGTGTAGTAATTTACGTCTTACTTTCAGGTTTTTAGAATTAAAACATTGAATGTCAGTCACATATTGTGCATGAAAATGTTGATGGTGTTATAATGTTGATTGTGGTATTTATTACTAAAATGTTAAAATTCCTTTTGTTCGGACGTGTTTGGAAGTACATAAACCCAAAGCCAGGCGAGCTGCGTCTCCTGTCGTCCCACTCATCCCTCTGTCCCTCCGGTGCAGGCGGTGGTTTCCGTGGCCAAGGAGATGGAGTCCGAGAATTACCACGACATCAAACGCATCACGGCCAGGAAGGACAACGTGATCCGACTGTGGGAGTACCTGCTGGAGCTGCTGAAGGCCCGCAGGCAGAGGCTGGAGCTGACCCTGGGCCTGCAGAGAGTCTTCCAGGAGATGCTCTACATCATGGACTGGATGGACGAAATGAAGGTGTGTGGTTCGGGGGGGCATCTGAACATCACTATGTGCCACAACAAACAATCATCAGTGTGCTAATTCATTACCACAAAAAAAAACTGGCATGTCTTGTTCATTGATGTTTTGACCGTTGACCCCCCGACCTCTCTCTCTCTCTCCTCCCCTGCAGATGATGCTGCTCTCTCAGGATTACGGGAAGCACCTGCTGGGTGTGGAGGACCTGCTGCAGAAACACGCCCTGGTGGAGGCCGACATCGGCATCCAGGCCGACCGAGTCCGAAACGTCAACCGCAACGCTCAGAAGTTCGCCGACGACATGGACGGTGAGACAGGGCGGGTTGGATCGGAGGCCGCTTTGCTCCTCGGCCGCTGTTCTTTCAGACGGAAATCGATGAGCGCGATGATGATGATGATGATGATGATGATGGTGATGTCTTCTCTCGCCCCCCTCAGGTTACAAGCCCTGTGATCCTCAGATCATCAGGGATCGGGTCGCTCACATGGATTTCTGCTACCAGGAGCTGAGTCAGCTGGCGGCGGAGCGGAGGGGTCGCCTGGAGGAGTCCCGCCGCCTCTGGAAGTTCTTCTGGGAAATGGCCGAAGAGGTTTTTTATTTTTTTTCTAATATTAGAACCATTGAAAGTTTATCATGCAGCTAAAATTCAAGAGCTCAGCCCAGCGTAGACTTCAGCTTCAAAAGAATTAGAAACCTACGGGTTTTTTTCCCCTTAGGCGACGTAACTGAGGCCTGAATATGTGTGTGCGTGTGTGTGTGCGTGTGTGTGTGTTGTGTAGGAGGGCTGGATCAGGGAGAAGGAGCAGATCCTCTCCTCCGAGGATTATGGGAAGGATCTGACGGGAGCGCTGCGTCTGCTGAGTCAGCACAAAGCCTTCGAGGATGAGATGAGCGGGCGAGCCGCCCACCTGCAGCAGACGATCAAGCAGGGCGAGGAGCTGGTGGCCAACAACCACTTCGGCGCCGACAAGATCAAGGAGCGCATCCAGGACATCCAGGTACGCCGCACCGGGAAGGCTCTCAGAATGCCTCCGCGTTTCATTCTAAAGCAGGAAAAGAGATTCAATCGCCTTTAATGAATCATTTAGAGGTTAATAGATTTAAATGACTTCAAGTAGGCTGAATTTAAAAACATTAATGCTGTATTTGCCATTCTACCATCTCAAACTTGAAATCTGGTCATCTTTTATTTTGAAAGTGAGAAATTGGCTCCTGTCAGGCAAATCCTGATGTCTTTGGGGTTGAAATGGCCACATGGTTTATTTGATTCATCGTAATAGATGGTTGGTTAGTGATGTACTTCACCGTCAAGCTTGTTTTAAAAGTTTTAATTTATTGGCCCTATTGAATAAAACATCCTTCTTTAAACAAAATCGTAATAACTTCAATCTTATGCATCATTTCCTAACACCTTTCCTCCTTCGTTTCCTCCCTCCTCTGTCCTTAGGAGCAGTGGGCGGCTCTGGAGCGTCTCTCCGCCGTCCGTAAAGCTCGTCTGCAGGAGGCCTGCAACCAGCACCAGTTCCAGGTGAAAACCCTCCTCCTGGATCGCTTCCATAGTTTCTTGCCGGACTCTTGATTGGATGTAAACCAGCATGATTTTGCTTTTCATTCTCCGCTCGGTCCAACCGACACTACCCAGTTATTTTGTAGTTATTTAGCAGCCGAAGCGCGTGGCGAAAGGACTCGTCTCATTATTCTGTCCTGTGATTTAAAAATGAGAAATGCCACCTTTTTTTGTTTTGCTCGCCGCAGGCCGATGCCGACGACATCGACACGTGGATGCTGGACGTGCTGCGGATCGTCTCCAGCGTGGACGTCGGCCACGACGAGTTCTCCACCCAAGCCCTGGTGAAGAAGCACAAGGACGTGGCCGAGGAGATCGGAAGCTACCGGCCCGTCATCGAGGCGCTGCACGAGCAGTCCGGCACGCTGCCGCCCGAGAAGGCCAACTCCGAGGAGGTGAGCGCCGATTCCGGACGCGAGGCCCCCTCCCCCCCCTCTGTGGGATCCACACGCCCATCCTCTCCTTTTGCAGGTTCAGAGCCGGCTGGCGGGCATCGAGGAGCGCTACAAGGAGGTGGTGGAGCTGACGCGCCTCCGCAAGCAGGCGCTGCAGGACGCGCTGGCGCTCTACAAGATGCTGAGCGAGGCCAGCGCCTGCGAGGTGTGGATCGACGAGAAGGAGCAGTGGCTCAACAGCATGCACATCCCCGAGAAGCTGGAGGACCTGGAGGTGGTGCAGCACCGGTGAGGGGCCCGTCATCGTGTTTATTGTGTAATAAAACGCGTGAAATGAGACGATAAATCGATAAAAAAAAAGTTTTTTTAACTGTCAATCAAACCGTGTTGATGAGTAATTTAATCCCACCCCACGAAAGGATTTTGACTTTGCTGACCTCTAGTGGATGAACAGGTGTACCTCTGTGACATCACTGCTGTGTGGCAAGAAGTCAAACAAACCTCGAGCTTCCAATTACCCTTCAAAAATACTTAAAAACTGCGTTTCCTATTTAAAGAAACCGTTAAGCTGCCGGATGTCTTCACTGGTGAACAGCTGATCTGTTGAGTCTTTTACATGGGGGGGGGGACCGCTGGCCGCTCGGTGGTGCATTTAGTGAGACGTGTGAATTGAGCAATGCGCTTCATTTGAACGGATTCTGCAGTAAAACTACAAAGTGAACAAAACAAAAACCCTGGAGAAAAGATTCTCTGTTCGGAGCGCTCATCAACTGTGTCGACAAAACGCCTGAAACGGTTGAAAAATATCCTTTAAAATGTCCCAAATCTCAAACCGATGATTTAACTAGTGATTAAAAAAACAACGTTTTCAAATGGCCCCTTTTACGAGCAATCGACCCGTGCAACGCATTATTGTAAGGAATTTAAGACTAAAATTATTTTATATTAAATTCAGTTTGAGCTGGTTGTTGTTGAGGTGTTGCGACAGTCTCAGTGAGACTGTGGGAGAAGTGTGTGTTTGTGTGTGTGTGTGTGTGTGTGTATTTTTAGGCCGTGGTTACACAGTTCGTTCACAGAAGCTTCTGAATCTGGTTTTCAGCCACTTTTCTCTCCATATTGTTAAACCGCAAAGCTTCACGTGGATCGTTTCCCAGAAGCTGGTCAACTGTGTGTGTGTGTCCGTGTGTGTCCGTGTGTGTGTGTCTGTGTTTGTGTCTGTTAAAGAACAGCACCAGCTTTCTGCCACTCTGCTCCTACCAAAAACTGTCATCCAAAGCCTTTATTTATTTTTATGTAAAATAATAAATAGAAGTGCGATCTGCTTGTGGTGAGATTGTCATCAGGCTTTTGGGCTCCAGATTCCACATTTAGCAAAAACTGTAAGCTTCCGCAGAACAGTGACTTTAATAAAAGTTTAATAAATAAAAAAAGGTAGTTTTATCATCTCCGGTCTGAGCCCGTCTGGGAGATTTAGTTGCATAACTCTACACGGGAAGCTCTTTATTGCTGTCACTTTACTTCGTTTGGCTCAGTTTTACATTAAACATCATGGTAATTGCGTTGAATAACAGAGTCGGTGTCTCTCGCTGCTTCTTTTGTGCAGCTTTGAGAGTCTGGAGCCGGAGATGAACAACCAGGCCTCCAGAGTTGCCGTGGTGAACCAGGTTGCTAGGCAACTGATCCACTGCGGACATCCCAGCGAGAAGGAGATCAAAACCCAGCAGGACAAACTCAACACCAGGTAATCCACCTGGGATTAAGCCAGCTCCTGTACTGGGATTAGAGGGCCTTTATTCAGTGTTTGAGATTACGCTGGAAGGGAAAACTAAACAACGATTTAAAGCCGTCAAATGGGAAGCAAACATAATCAGTGCGGTTGATTAGTTTAAGTGTATAGAAAAGGAAAGTTAACTTCACTCACACAAAGATGCTTTTAATAAGATTATTTCCTATAGACTGCTATGTGTCGTTTAAATAAGGAATGAGAGGTAAAGGGACGGTGATGGTTCTTGACGCTGGTGGTGTCTCCGCCCGTCCAGGTGGAGTCAGTTCAGAGACCTGGTGGACCAGAAGAAGGACAGCCTGAGCTCGGCTCTGGGAGTCCAGAACTACCACTTGGAGTGTAACGAGACCAAGTCCTGGATCAAAGAGAAGACCAAGGTACCGACGGGACCCAAAAGACGTCTGCAGAACGTTTTCGTGCCAGACGGCGACACGCTGCAGTTCTTACGACGAAAACAGCAACTGCTTCTAGATATTAGTTTTTTATGCCTGGAACTAACTCCGCCCCTCTCTGTCGCCGCAGGTGATCGAGTCCACCCAGGAGCTCGGGAACGACCTGGCCGGCGTCATGGCCCTGCAGAGGAAGCTGACCGGGATGGAGCGCGACCTGGCCGCCATCGAGGACAAGCTGGGCGACCTGGGGAAGGAGGCGGAGCGCCTGTCCTCAGAACACCCGGATCAGTCGGAGGCCATCAAGGGGCGTCTGGCCGGGATCACCGCCGTCTGGGACGAGATGAAGGTGGGGCGTTCGCCGGTCTCCCGTCGGCAGCCCCGGACGTGCGCTGAGAAAGGGGAACGTCTGACCACCCGCTTTGTTTGCAGGACACCATGAAGAACCGGGAGGAGTCTCTGGGCGAAGCCAGCAAGCTGCAGCAGTTCCTGCGCGAACTGGACGACTTCCAGTCGTGGCTGTCGCGCACGCAGACGGCCATCGCCTCCGAGGACATGCCCAACACGCTGGCCGAGGCCGAGAAGCTGCTGGCCCAGCACGAGAACATCAAGAACGAAATCCGCAACTACGAGGAGGACTACGAGAAGATGCGGGACATGGGCGAGACGGTGACGCAGGGCCAGACGGACGCGCAGTACATGTTCCTGCGCCAGCGGCTGCAGGCGCTGGACACCGGCTGGAACGAGCTGCACAAGATGTGGGAGAACCGGCAGAACCTGCTGTCCCAGTCGCACGCGTACCAGCTGTTCCTCAGGGACACCAAGCAGGCCGAGGCCTTCCTCAACAACCAGGTAGGCCCGTGATGCCATCGCAGTGACCGGCCGGCAAGGCGCTGACTCTGCAGTCTTCTGTCTAGTTTGACCTGACTTCTCACTTGAAGGTCAGAGGCTGCCACCAAGTGGTGGACGTCCTTCATTGCAGCTTCGCAATACTCTCTGTGTGAAGGAGAAAAACGGAAAAACTTTACTTAAACGCACACGCGTCAGAACCTGACTCCCTGTGGCCGTGCCTGTGTCGCAGGAGTACGTGCTGGCTCACACGGAGATGCCCGCCACCCTGGAGGCCGCCGAGGCCGCCATCAAGAAGCAGGAGGACTTCATGACCACCATGGACGCCAACGAGGAGAAGATCGGCGGCGTGGTCGACACCGGGCGCCGCCTGGTGACCGACGGCAACATCAACGCGGAGCGCGCCCAGGAGAAGGTGGACTCCATCGACCAGAGGTGACCGAGGGAGTCCGTCCGTCCGTCCGCTGGCGTTCGGCGCTGCGCTTGATTTCGAGCCACTTGACTTACATGTTGTCGATCGACCCGCAGGCACAAGAAGAACCGTGCGGCCGCCAGCGACCTGCTGACCCGCCTGAAGGACAACCGAGACCTGCAGAGGTTCCTGCAGGACTGCCAGGAGGTAAACCTCGGGTGCTTCTTACCAAATCAGCCGCGGGAAACTCACGCCGGCAGAGTCCCCGAGGTAATCTGCGTGTGTGTGTGTGTGTGTGTGTGCGCGTCCTCAGCTGTCCCTGTGGATCAACGAGAAGATGCTGACGGCCCAGGACATGTCCTACGACGAGGCCAGGAACCTCCACAGCAAGTGGCTCAAGCACCAGGCCTTCATGGCCGAGCTGCAGTCCAACAAGGAGTGGCTGGACAAGATCGACAAGGTGGGTCTGATTTAAACCAAATGAATAAAGTCACACTGTGAATCTTCGGGACGTTCACTCGGACGCGTTTGGTCACTGAACTAAAGCCTGGTGACGTCTCGCAGGACGGGCAGACGCTGATGGCGGAGAAGCCCGAGACGGAGGCCATGGTGAAGGAGAAGCTGTCTTGCCTGAAGAGCATGTGGGAGGAGCTGGAGTCCACCACCCAGGCCAAGGCCAAGTGTCTGTTCGACGCCAACAAGGCGGAGCTCTTCACGCAGAGCTGCGCCGACCTCGACAAGTGGCTGGCCGGCCTGGACGGGCAGCTGCAGTCCGACGACTACGGCAAAGACCTCACCTCCGTCAACATCCTGCTGAAGAAGCAGCAGGTGAGGAGCAATTAATGTTGACTCAGTAGCAAAGTTCTCATTTTATCCACCTGCCTTTGTTTGTTTGTCTCCTGTGAAGCCGTTTGCAGTGTAATTATTACACTCCGGCTGCTGGAAGATGATCTCTGCTTTTGCTTTTTGTATCCGTGAACTGATTTTTGATGTTTGATGTACATTTTAACCGAAGATGAGACGAGGATTCTGAAGCCTCTTTTTTATCTTTGCAAAGGTTTTTTCTTTAGTTTATTTCATTCAAAGGGGACCGGATTTCTAATTGTATTCTGTTCTATTCCAATTTAATTTCATATGGTTACAATTACATTTTGTTCCATTACTGTCATAATTATTTTTATAACAAGTTTGTATTTCTAAAGACATTTTCTCATTTCCTCATCTCAATGCCTCCATAACAGTTTGAAGCTGCCTTTTCTTTTCAAGATTCAGATAACAAACCAAATGTTTTTTTTATGTCTTTTCTGAACACTAATATCCATTCTTCAATCATTATCGCTGTACCTTCACGGGCGCACTCCGTCTGACCTGTGAACCCGTCCGCCTCCAGATCCTGGAGAGCCAGGTGGAGGTGCGTCAGAAGGAGGTGGGGGAGCTGCAGGGCCAGTCACAGGCCCTCAGCCAGGAGGGCAAAGGCTCCGACGAGGTGGACGGCCAGAGGATCAGCGTGGAGAAGAAGTTCCAGTCCCTCCAGGACCCCCTGAAGAAGAGACGAGACCACCTCATGGCCTCCCGCGAGATCCACCAGTTCAACCGGGACGTGGAAGACGAGATCGTAAGTGGAGGAAGGCCGCCGACCTTTAACCCCTCCGACACAGGAAGTGAAGTGTGTTAGACGGGATCTTTGGGAGCAGTAGTGCTTTTAGCATTGGTAGTAATAACGCAAAATGTCAGGTTGTTTATATATATCGGCTATATCAGCAGTAATTGTACCTTGGTGGTGGAACTAGTAGTAGTTTGAGTAAACTTTAACCTCCTCCTGGTCTCCAGCTGTGGGTTGAGGAGCGGATGCCTCTGGCCACGTCCACCGACCACGGCAACAACCTGCAGACCGTACAGCTGGCCATCAAGAAGAACCAGGTACCAGCCGCTCGCACCAAAGTAGACGACAAACCCCCGGAGCCGCTTACGCGCCGAATCTGTAACCCCCCCGCCTTGACCTTTGACCCGCTCAGACCCTGCAGAAGGAGATCCAGGGCCACCAGCCGCGCTACGACGACATCTTCCAGCGCAGCCAGCACGTCCTGAGGGACAACGGCCCCACGGCGGAGCTGATCCGCCAGCGCCTCGCCGAGCTGCAGTCGCTGTGGGAGCAGATCAGGAAGGAGACGGAGAAGCGTCACACCCGCCTCAGCGAGGCCCACGAGGCGCAGCAGTACTACTTCGACGCCGCCGAGGCCGAGGCCTGGATGAGCGAACAGGAGCTCTACATGATGTCCGAGGAGAAGGCCAAGGTGAGGGTCAGAGGTCACACTGAGAGATGCTTTCAGCTTCGGCCTGTTGAAATTACATCTCAGAGGTTTTTAGTTTCAATGTTTCGGCTGTATGCTGCTGCGTTGTCAGCTTTCAAAGGTCAAACCTTTTTGGAAATGTTCCACAAGACCATCTTACCGCTGTGTCTCAAGGATTTAAATCACTACAAATCAGGTCTCTTTAAGTTCATAAAGTTCATAATCGAGCCGGACCCGTTGTTTTGAAGGTAATTTATTCCTAACCCGATGATTGTGTCTCTCAGGACGAGCAGAGTTCGGTGGCCATGCTGAAGAAGCATCAGATCCTGGAGCAGGCGGTGGAGGACTACGCAGACACCGTCCATCAGCTGTCCGGCACCAGCCGCGGCCTGGTGGCCGCCGAGCACCCGGACAGGTGAGCGAAGGTCAAAGGTCAACGCGTTTCAGAGTGTCCAGGGAAGCAACAAAGCCTAAAAAGAGACATCGTTTCTTCGTGGCGCAGCGAGCGGATCGGCATGCGTCAGTCTCAGGTGGACAAGCTGTACGCCGGGCTGAAGGACTTGTCGGAGGAGCGCCGGGGGAAGCTGGACGAGCGCCTGCGTCTCTTCCAGCTGAACCGGGAGGTGGACGACCTGGAGCAGTGGATCGCCGAGAGGGAGGTGGTGGCCGGGTCCCACGAGCTGGGACAGGACTACGAGCACGTCACCGTGAGGCGCCTTTCATCACCTCCGAGGAATCCTCTGCTTTTATGAACCCGTTTGGCTGCGCGTTCCTTCCAACTGATCCCAACGTCCTTCCTTCCTTCAGATGCTGCAGGAACGCTTCAGAGAATTCGCCCGCGACACGGGGAACATCGGCCAGGAGCGCGTGGACGCCGTCAACCGGCAGGCGGACGAGCTCATCAACACCGGCCACGGCGACGCCGCCACCATCGCCGAGTGGAAGGACGGCCTGAACGAGGCCTGGGCCGACCTGCTGGAGCTCATCGACACCCGGACGCAGATCCTCGCCGCCTCCTTCGAGCTGCACAAGTTCTACCACGACGCCAAGGAGATCCTCCACCGCATCCTGGACAAGCACAAGAAGCTGCCGGAGGAGCTGGGCCGCGACCAGAACACGGTGGAGACGCTGCAGAGGATGCACACCACCTTCGAGCACGACATCCAGGCCCTGGGGACGCAGGTACAGGCGGGGTTCCGTGCTTCGGGAGGGAGGGGCGGGGGGGGGGGAAGGACACGTGAAGCGCCAGCGGACATGTTTTTGAGCGGTTCTTCATCTCTTCATCCGCTTTGCTTTCAGGTGCGGCAGCTTCAGGAGGACGCCGTCCGCCTGCAGTCCGCCTACGCGGGAGACAAAGCCGACGACATCCAGAAGCGAGAAGGAGAGGTGAGCTTCGGTCTCAGGCGGCGGCGACGCCGCATCGGGACTCGGCCCAGCCTTTGTGTAAACGTAGAAAAAACCAGCTTCTCTTACTGATTGAGAGTGAACTGGATCCTGAACTCGCGTAAACGGCTTGGTTCCTCATGCATGCTGCACTGCTGCCGCATTAACTCTGAGAATCTGGATCATACTAGAAGAAGTAGACACACGTAGTTCAACTCTTACAGGGCGTGGTCAAAACGCAGGAGACGTCATCACAACGTCTACTTGCTGGTGGTTCTGCACAAAAAGGGAACATCGGCGCTCTTGTTCGTTTCTTCTAGTTGAAAGGGAATTTCCTCGCTGAACATTTCTTCCTCTGTTCAAAGGTGTTTCAGACTTTGTAGAAATCAAAAGCACTCAGGTCTCCGAGAAGGTTTTTTTATTTTCCTATTAAAGAACAAAGCTTTTCATCTTGCTGCTTGAAACTACGATGGAAAGTGGAAAGCGGGAGCGAACAGAAAATGTAAATCCACTCCAGCTGCTCAAGGGTTTTGGGCCCAAAACAGAATTTAGAGCTCTTATGTCAAATTCCCTCAGAAAACACAATGTACACACGTTAATATATTTATATGGTCCATGAAGTTAAAATAGTAAAGTGTAAGTAGTAGTAGTGTTGATGATGAGCCGCACCGTGTTTGTTGTGCCGTTGTGTTTTGACCATTCCCTGTATGTCCGTTTCCCTGCATATGCTCCCTGTACACCCAGAGGAGAAAGGGAGAGGTGAGACTCCGTTCACCAAAAACATTTGGCTTTGCATCAGTGTTCATTTTTGGCTGCAGTTGTAGACTTTTGTTTGCACATCTGGACTAAAATGTTGACTCATTTTAGTTGTTTTTAAGGGCGGTTTCGCTGTGGCCCGGCCTCAGGCAGAGTCGTGGTGGTTTGTTTCAGAGCTTTCTTAGATCACCGAGTGGTGGAGTTATTTTTCACACAAATCAACGGGACTTGATGAAGAATGGATGCCATCAAGCTGTGAACTCCACACACGTGTGTCTCTGAGGAGGTTAAAACAAACACTGCTGGTAGTTTGCTTAGTGGAGGGAAATAAATAAACTGGAGGTCTGAAGATTTTCACTTTTCTAAAAATAAGTTTTAAGATTAATTTTATATAATCAATGGCTGAACGCATTGGTGCAATCAAATGTTTTCGTTCTTATTTGCTTTAATGTAGCTGTTTTTTTTTTAAATGGCTAAATGTGGCTTTTAATCCTCTGCAGTGCGTAGTCTACGTGTCGGACGGGCCTTTGCCGCAAAATGTCTTTTTTTTTAGATTGTGTTCGGTGCGGAGGGGATTATCTTGGTGGCACCGAGCAGGTTGATGTCCTGCGGCGTCAACGCCTGCTTTAAAAAGCTCTTTGCGCAAGAATATATAATCAAATGTATGGACACTAAATAATCTGGAATGCTTGACGACATAATGCACTGAATTCCCGGAGGCAGCGATCTGAGGGCTTTGAGGATGAAGTCCTCTGTACCAGTGTGTTTGATTCCAGACTGCTTAAGGACCAAATGACGTGGCTGATTTAGCCCTGCTGTGCAACAACAAGCTGAAATCAGCACATATGAATGTATCGTTTTTGCTTTAATGCCGTTTATTTATTCCCCATGGCTGAGTGCTCCACTGCAGCTCCATTTTGATGCAGTTCATATGAACAGAATATAAACCCTTTAATTGATTTTTAAAAAAGCACTACCTGCCCGTGCTGCTGTTTTAGATGGAACCTCTTCTCTAAAACGCACGATTCAGCTGCTCCTTCGTCCTCCGGCCGTGTTTTAAGGAAGGTTGTGGAATTCCGGCGGTCTGAACTCTGCCGTTTGTCCTGTCGCCCTCCCTCCCTCAGGTCCTCGAGGCCTGGAAGAACCTGCTGGAGGCCGCGGATGGCCGCCGGGTGAAGCTGGTCGAGACCGGAGACAAGTTCCGCTTCTTCAGCATGGTGCGCGACCTGATGCTGTGGATGGAGGACGTCATCCGCCTGATCGAGGCCCAGGAGAAGCCCAGGTAGGAACGCCGGTTCATCGGGGGGAGACACGTCAAACGTCCGCGAGTCATCCACGGATGTTTGCTTTGCACCGAATCGCGTGACGAATGCCGGGTGGTTTTCAGGGACGTGTCGTCGGTGGAGCTGCTGATGAACAACCACCAGGGCATCAAGGCGGAGATCGACGCCCGCAACGACAGCTTCACCGCCTGCATCGAGCTGGGCAAAGGCCTGCTGGCCAGGAAGCACTACGCTTCAGAGGAGGTAAAGAACGTCACACTTTCAAAGCACGTCACGCGGTCCAGGTCGATTTTTTTTTTTTTTTTTTTTTTTTTTAGGATATTTTTGGATATTTGTTTTCTTCCCGCAGATTAAAGAGAAGTTGTTACAGTTGACGGACAAGAGGAAAGACATGATTGACAAGTGGGAGGACAGATGGGAGTGGCTGAGACTGGGTGAGGCCTTTTTTAATGTTCTTCCTTGTGTAGTCGAGGCTCTCGCCGACAGAAAGCTGAAATAGATTTTCGGTCGTGTGTCAGTCCTGGAGGTGCACCAGTTCTCCCGGGACGCCGGCGTGGCCGAGGCCTGGCTGCTGGGGCAGGACCCCTACCTGTTCAGCAGGGAGATGGGCCAGAGCGTGGACGAGGTGGAGAAGCTCATCAAGCGCCACGAGGCCTTCGAGAAGTCGGCCGCCACCTGGGAGGAGCGCTTCTCCGCCCTGGAGAGGCTGACTACGGTGAGACGGCAGCGATGTACATTTACCTCGTCGAGTGACGGGCTCAATAATTGGAGAGTGAGAGGAATAAAATGAGCGAGTGGCGCAGGAGGAGGAGGAGGAGGAGACGACGTCTGTCGGTCGGGGTTTTTTTTCTCCGCCCGAGGCTCAAAGTGTTTGTGTCCAGATGGAGTTATTGGAAGTGCGAAGGATGCAAGAGGAAGAAGAAAAGAGGAGACAACCTCCGCCGTCTGAGGCTCAGCCCGGCGACGCGGCAGCTCAGCACAGGTGAGGGATGAGGGAAGGAGGAGGGGGGGGGGGGTCATTGTGCGTCAAATCACTGGAAAATGAATTAAATAAAGGGAAATTGGTGCACATGAGGAGACGGTTCATGATGTCATCATGACGGATGGTTGGTTTGTGAACTTGATACAGATAATATTTAAATGTCAAGAGCACCATGAAATAACGTATCGGTCGATAGAAAAAGCCGTTGTCCTTTCGGTCAGTTCACCGGTGTGTCTGACTCGTTGTGTACTTTGTGTGTCTGCAGGGAGGGCGAGCCGGTGTCTCAGAACGGGCTGCCGTCCGATCAGGAGTCCACCAGGGTTAGTTACCGCTCACCTGCCTACCAACAATACAGCAGCACCCTGCAGAACCGCAGGCCCGCCGCCCCCTAACACACACACACACACACACAAACACACACACACACACACACACACACACACACACACACACACTCAACATTAACCTTTGACCTCGTAGAGAACTGGCTTTGTTGTATCCCTCGATTGATGTTCTTGTGTTGTCACTTTGTCTTCAGCATTTATAGTTTGCTTCTTCTTACTGATTAATATTCTTCATTCACATTATTTTATTTTATCTTTTGCTTTGAGATACGAGAAGTATGTTAAAATCAGACAAAGGGCCGTGGGACTTGATATGGAGACATTACGAAGCGACCGATAGTGTGAGCGCACCGATCAAAGCCTGTCGTCACAACGTTCTACTGCAGGTTGTGTTTAAGGCTCCTGTGTGTTCGGGTTTGGAGCTTCTGTTTAAATTCATGTTTGTAGTTTCAGGTTATTTGTAATCATGTGCTTCACATGCAATGTATTGGATTTCAGGATAGCATCAACAATGTTTGATAAGATATTTTAAATTATCTTTATGTATGATAAGATAAGAAGAATAGTTATTTGGATTCTGGGACATAATATAGTGCATGAAACGGATCTAGGTGCTTCGTCTCATCTCTGTTCCTTAAAAGTGCCCCACATTCCTTTTACCTGCTTAATCAGTTCCAATAAGTACTTCAGAAATAAACCCGGTGGACCAAAGTAAGATTGGAAATCTAACTGTTTCCTGTTCAACAGTGGAGCAGGAATGTAAACAGTCATTTTATGATTTAAACGTTTGCATTTTGAGACATTAAGCAAATGCCTTTTCCTTTTGATAAGAGTGTGACTGCAGAGGTGGTGAATGGGACAGCGCGCGCACACACACACACACACACACGCACACACACACCAGCCCCTCTCACTTTCTCTTTCTCCTTCCTCCCTTGTCCCCTCTGTCTCCCTCAGTTTGACTCCCCCGTCCTCCTCTCCCCTCAGCTGTTAATGCTGCTGCTCCTTTACGTTGGCATTTATAAACTCACCCTCTGGAATATGAACACCTGAAAAGTCCACCGTTAAAACTCACAGCCCCACAACTACACAACGTGGCCACTAGGGATTTAAAGCTGTAGTGATCAGTAGTTTTGTGGGCATTTGTAGTATTTTATAGCTTATATTTATGACAATATATGTGATGTGGTCGTCATAGTGACTTAACATAAAACGACACACGAAATGTATAGCATGCGTTCATCAACAAAACGATTCAATATGGTGAACTAATGTCTTAATCATACTGTCTTAGAATAAAGGAGTTTTAGCTACTTGCAGATGTAGTTTGATAAGTATCTGTTCATACAGGATGAATGCAATAAATCAGATATTTGGGGAGTTTTTACAGAATTTAAAGATGCTACTTTGTATTGTTTTTGCAGGGAACCATTTTCTAAAGCGAGACTCAAATGTCTTATAAAAGCTACGTTACCATTTTGTGTGTCGACATCCCACAACCCAAATTCACCAACTCCATGTTGTATATAAAGAGTGCAGTGTGTACCACCATGTTTTACATTACACATACAATATACTACGTGTAAAGTACCACCATGTTTTACATTACACATACAACATACTGCGTGTAAAGTACCACCATGTTTTACATTACACATACAACATACTGCGTGTAAAGTACCACCACGTCTTCTAACATACATACAACATACTGCGTGTAAAGTACCACCACGTCTTCTAACATACATACAACATACTGCGTGTAAAGTACCACCATGTTTTACATTACACATACAACATACTGCGTGTAAAGTACCACCATGTTTTACATTACACATACAACATACTGCGTGTAAAGTACCACCACGTCTTCTAACATACATACAACATACTGCGTGTAAAGTACCATCACGTCTTCTAACATACATACAACATACTGCGTGTAAAGTACCACCACGTCTTCTAACATACATACAACATACCAGCTAACGGCACATGCAATGCTGCTCTGAATGTGATTCCACTTTTTTAACCTAAATAGTTTTCAAATCCGCTCGGCAGAAACCTTTGACTGATAAAAATAACTCCTTTTTAACCGGAAAATCCTGTTGGTTTTTGCTCCTTATGTTTTTTCCTCTTTCACCACTGTGTGTTTTACTATTACTAACATTATTTACTACTCAATACTAAAAAGGGCAAATCAATAATGCACATTTTAATTTGAATTCCTGTAAAACTGATCCCTCATTAATATAAAGGCAGTTAGAGGTGTGTGTGTTTGTGTGTGCGTGTGTGTGCGTACCTTCTCCATCCTTCTCATTGTATCTACTCTTAAGATCTTGAGTGTGTTTTGTATTTAGCTTACGGTCAATCTGTTTCCATTGTGTACCGTTGTAACTTCTTTATTTTTATCTTCACCATGTCTGTTGCACGTCCATCCAGCCCCGTCATTGGTTCCCTGACTAACAACACATTCCCTAATAAACCTTGTCAGAACCAATCGGATCACTCGGACCTGTTCTAGTGTGTCTGTCTGTGTCATCGATGTGTAGTTGTGACTTTTTCTGCCCACACAGTTGTTTGTTGTTGCATGCCGTCACCATCATGAGCATTTCGGTTGAGTTTTCTGTCATTGTTGTTGTTCTTCATCCCATGTTCTTCACCAGTTTTCACCCTGGGGCTTTATTTTAATACATGTGCATATATATTTTGGTTTCCATAGAAAGCTTCTTTTGTGGATCAAAAATCGAAATCAATCAATTCAATTAATGCAAATTTCAAATAAGGAGTAGCCATAAAAAAAACTTTAGTTGCATGTTTTCCCAGTAGTTAACTAAATTGTTATTGGTAAACATTGGGCAGTTTTAATTCTCAACTATTTCCATTATTTTATATTGTACTAATATATATATATATATATATATATATATATATATATATATATATATATATATATATATATATATATATATATATATATATATATATATATATATATATATATATATATATATATATATATATATATATATATATATATATATATATAAATGGATACTTCAGCTAGGAAGGTAACTGGTGCTTTTTTATACCAAATGTTATGACATTTATTAACCAAAGTTTAAGTTTTCTAGTTGAAAATTGTTCTGAAATCTTGATTTTGTAAATGAAAAAAATAACTATACATCAAATTAGGTGTAATACTGGACAGGCTTTTTTCATTTATAGAAGTAAAAAAAGAACAAAATGTCTCACCTGCCAGAAATCCAACCAATTATCAAAAATATGATTAGAAAAATAATTACTTCACCTCAAGCTGCAAGTCAAACGTTTTCACAAGAACTCTCAAGAAACAGTTCTGAAAAGAATCCGGGACGATAAATTCAGAACTGGAATCGGGATTAGTCCGTACGAAGTCGCTTTACTCGTCTAATCTGATTTTAACTCAAATCCTTATAAACGTGAAATAATCATAGAAAATGCTGTCGACTAAGACTTTTTCATTGTTTCATAGATGCAATGATCAAATTCAGAGTTATTAGCAGCCTTTACGCTGCAGCGTTTAGGCCCGTTCCCTTGACCCCTCCCCCCCCCTCTGCAGCAAGAGGTCAGATCCACCAAAATCAGCCTGTGTGCCTCTGATGAGCTGTGAGACTCCTAATAACCGACGATGCGATCGCTCCAGCTCTCGCTTAAACGCTAAAGCAAAGCTCCCAGGACCGGCCCCGCTGCTCCGGCCCCTCCGGTTAAAGCTCCCAGGATGGGCCCCCCCCCCCTCCCCACCCGCCTCTGACCACGTGGTCCGGCCCCCCGAGGAGCTCGGTAACAGGGTAATAAGCATCCCGTTGGAGTGGGTGTGGTGTGGAAAAATAAAACTTCTTGATACTAGGCCAATCGCATCCTCCCCTCACCAATAATTACGCCCAGTAATGACTTCCAAGCAATTTTCTTTTTTTTTTTTGTAATTGTTTGAGATTTTGTTGTTTTTTTTTTTTTTTTTTTGCTGGCTTCTCCCTCCTTGTCTTTCCTCACACTGTCCACCGTGTTGTGTGTTGTCGAGTGGTGTTGTGATTTATTGTGCATGTGCTTAAACCTGTAATCAGCGCATGATCGAACTGCGTGACTCTCTCTGCTCTTGACTCTGCAATCCAGATGTTTTTTTTTTTTTCTTTTTCTTTTTCTAATCCGTGCTGCAATCCGGCGCTCGGCTCACTTAATTGAACGCTGAACTGCGCCGGTTTAAAGAGACGCTGTGGTTCGGAGACGCAGGCTTCACTTTAAAAAGACTACGACATTTTAAGATTTTGACTGGAAGTTCAGCCTTTACAATTAGAATGACTGTTTTTTTTCATACAGTTAGTTCACAGTTTTTGCAGGTTTTATTCAGCGCTAGCCGATTGAGGAGAATCAAGTTCCCGTAGCGTAAATAAAACGGCACGCGAGGTTCAGCTTGTGATTCCGCTCTGCTCTGCATGCTGCAGCTCTGATGACGTGATTTACAGCTTCTGTGTCTGAGCGAGAGAGAGAGAGAGAGAGAGAGAGAGATCCATCCCTCTTCGGCCCCCTCCTGACTCCTCCCCCCGACTCCTCTCCTCCTTGTTTCCAGGACAACGTGGACGGTGGGGAGGCGGTGAACGGGGTGTCGCAGCCGAGCCCCTCGGGGTCTCCCGGAGCGTCTCGCAAGGGCAAGGCCAGCCAGGCGGCGACCCTGCCGGCCAAGTCGCAGCCGGAGGCCCCCACGTCCCAGCTGGAGGGCTTCCTGCACCGCAAGCACGAGTGGGAGGGGCACAACAAGAAGGCCTCCAGCAGGTGGGGGGGCGCCGTCTGTGGATTTTTATGAGGAATAAAAAGCACGTTGGATTTTCTGGGCATCCAAACCCTGATTGATCGATGGTTCCATCTGCGTCCCTGCAGGTCGTGGCACAACGTGTACTGCGTGATCAACCAGCAGGAGATGGGCTTCTACAAGGATCAGAAGAGCGCCAGTCAGGGGATTCCCTACCACAGCGAGATCCCCGTCACCCTGAAGGACGCCGCCTGCGAGGTGGCGCTGGACTACAAGAAGAAGAAACACGTCTTCAAGCTCAAGTGAGAATCTTTATTTCTTTCGATACTTGAACACGGCTCAGCATGTTATTTCCTGCAGCTCCAACTCCTCTTTCCCTTCATACAGGCACTTAGTGATTACTAATTATTGTTTAATGCGTCCTCCTCCACAGGATTACTGATGGGAACGAGTATCTCTTTCAAGCCAAAGATGACGTAAGTAAAGAATTTTTAAAGAATCTGAATTCTGTAATTGTTTATCACTTCATTTCTGTTGATTTAGAAAGTTAAAACATTTTGATCCATTTTTTTTTACAAATGATTTTTTTTAATTTTTAATTTTAGATTTCTCAGCAGCACGTGCATCTTAGGTTTGTCAAGAGTCGTTTATAACGACATCATGGAGTAATGGACTTTCAGGGGACTAAACTAAATCGTCACGTCTCCATAGCAACAGCTGCTCACCCCTCCCCTCCCTCTCTCCCACTCTCCATCCTCCAGGAGGAGATGAACACGTGGTTATCGGCCATCGCGACCGCCATGGCGGGCGAGAAGTCGGAGGTGACTCCCAGCAGCCACAGCACGCCGGCCCCCGCCGCACGCGCTCAGACGCTGCCGGCCTCCGTCGCCACGGCAGCCGAGTCCAGCCCGGGCAAACGAGAGAAAGACAAGGAGAAACGCTTCAGTCTGTTCAGCAAGAAGAAGTAGACGCTCCTCCTTCCCTCCCCCCCCCCCCTCCTCCTCCTCCTCCTCATTCCTCTGGTGCTGTTTGGGGTCGCTCCTCATTATCGATCCATCTACTGTCAAATATTAGTGGAAGATGTCTGAGTCTATTGAGCGAATATTAGAGTTAGCTTGTAGCAACCGGTACTGTAACAACTAAAAACGATTAAACAAACTGCTCCACGTGTCATTAAATTTACTTCTAAATGGATTCAAATGTACTCGAAACCGTTCAAAGTCTGTTATTAATGTGATAATATCAAAAAATGACGCGGCGAGCCGATGAGGAGAAAACTCCTTGATCTGGACGGTTGGTTGATGCGACGGTTCCAACGTCATCGGTTGCTACGTCAAACGAAATCCCAAACAGCCTCTTTATCTACCTTCTTTCTTTCTTTCTTCCTCCCTCCTCCTCTTCCTCTCTGAAAGCGTGACTCCAGCATGCAAGCTCCGAGCCAAAACTCTCCACTCTGTGCCTATCAACCGCTCCGGTCCGGCTCAGAGCTTCAGTACAGCTGCAAACACACCAACCTTTTGTGAGATACGGAGCAGGAAAAAAAAAAAAAAAAAAAGGTCTGATTTGAATCGAAAAGAAGTTTAAAATCAAGATTGAGATTGAGTCTGCCGCTGAACAACAACACGCTGTGGAGGGTTTCCCAGAGTATTCCCCTTTATTATTCTTATTGCTATTATTTGTGTTTTCTATCTGCTTCTGCTTCCTCATCATCCCAGCTTCTCATCGACTACTGCCTTTCGTGGGTTGTGTTTTTGTTTTTTTTGTTTCTTTTGGGAAGTCGTAGTTTTAGTTCCTGGTAGGGTCCATCCTCAGTTTTTGCGAGGCTTTGTCTTTGCAAGATGACGTGTATCCCTCTGTAGTGGGGAAAACTGAGACCACGGCGGGGTAATCCTCTGAAATTACACCTCACTAGTTTTTAACTTCAGCTAAAATGCCTAAAACGATGTAAAAAGTGCCGAATATGTGGAGGAAGCAGTTTTAGACTTTAAAGAGTTCAAAGTACAAAAGCGCACCGGACCGCATTTTGTGCACTGAGTGACTCTGCTTTCCTGTTTTTGCAATAAAGCCTGAAAAGCTTGTTATCATCACTACGTTCTGGTGAGTTCTGGTGCTGGCTAATTCCTGCAGCTCCATTGGGGAGAGAGGCAGCGTTAAAGTGGCTGTAATTTGGAGAGTTACCCTGCGGTGCTTTGAATTGTATGTATAACTTGTGTATAACAAACTGTTAAAAAAATAAACCTGTGTTTTTAATTTCACCTATATTTACTGCTAATAAGACGTAATAAGCTTCATTTGAGTATAAAGTTCTTTACCTTAACCAATCTGAATGAAGGAGCCATTGAGCCTCTGTGGGGGAATAAATAACTAAGACCAGTAAGAATGTTTGTGAACTCAAACCTTTAGGTAACCAGTAAGATTTATTTGATCCCTGGTTAGATTTAGAAAAAAGAAAAAAAACGCATTAATTTTCACCTTTTTTAGTTTTTTCAAATCCACGTATTTTCTGTTTCCCAGTTAAACTGTCTAAGGTTTATTTAGTAGAGTATGGAGACGTAGATGTACTATTAAAAATCAAATGACCTAAGCATTGCTGTTAAGTGGACAAGTTGCTTCTAAAAAGCGTTTGCTGGAAGTGAGAGATGTTGCAGAATAATGGTCGCCTGCTTGCTCCGTTTTTATTCTTCAGCCTTCTGACGCCAATGAAGAGAAAAACCTGTTTGAGTCACTCGTACGGTTTGCCTCACGCGGAAGTTCCTTAGTGACAAAATGAACACGAGATTTGCACCGTGAACATCTGCTGGTTGGGATTTGAGAGCATGCAGAAGCCGATTTTGGTGGCGTGATTTCAAAGAACGGAGCTTTTATCCTTCCTGACGCATGTGGTGGAGTCTGTCTCCCCGGCCTGCTTTGACTCACTCATTGCTGCTTGACCCAAGATGCGCCTCATAACAACAACGTGTTGCACGATTCAGAGCACTATTGTGCCCTCAGAGCGGCAGAAAGGGTTCGGTGTAACCACTGGCCTCTGGCTGAACTAAATGTAGAACTTTTATGTGGATGTTTTCCACAGAAACATTTTCCCACAATCCACAGAATCTGCCCAAACCGATCGAAGCTTGAATTAGTTTTGTGCTCTTTGTCATTAATTAACTTCCACACCTGCCAGTGAGGTGGAAGCAAAATCGGCAGGAACGAGGCCCCCCCCCCAACCCCCAGAGAGTGAAAGGTGGGTGTGTTTGTTTTGCTCCACAGCTGCCGGCGGGGTGGTTCTGGTTTGTTGGTGGAACACCTGAAGCAGCTGAGAAACTCTTCGTTTGATGATTGCTCTTGAAAATGCTTCCTGTTCTTCATTTTTTTTCACGCTACATTCTCCGGCGGTTTGATAAGTATAGTGTGCATTCCTCTGTCACTGTAACCATAGTAATGAGATATTTCCTCAGTCAGTAATGCCACAGTGGGGGTGGGCGGGGCCGGGGTGTTGGTGGGTGAGGGTAGTCGATGTGGTGTGGACGGGGGGGGTCACTGCTGGTTGGATTATGCACCCGTAGACTTCTCCCGATGTCTGTTACATATGTGCAAAAAGCCATTAAAATGCTTTTAAAATGAACCAAACGTCTGTTCGCTCTCTCTGTGTGTGTGTGTGTGTGTGTGTGTGTGTGTGTGTCATAGATAAAATTGAAGCAGCAATTTTGAGCCTCTTTCTGCTTTAAGATGCACATTTCCACACTTGTTTCAGTAAAGAGTCATTTAGCTGTTTTGTTTGGTCCTTTTGCACCGTCTTGAGGGTGAAACGGAGGATCTCCGATGAGGTTCAGTAAATAGTTTAATTTCCACGAACTTATTCTCTGCTCTCGGAAACGGAGTTTGATTCTTGTCTTTGAATTGACATCAGGTTTATTGGAAAGTTTTAGTCTAAACTTCAGGCTACACGGTGGCTTTTTAAAGACATTCTTCCTACATTCTTTTTTAATTGATGACTCTCTATACTATGACTTCATTAGATATTTTCATATTATTATTAAAACCTACGAATCCCCCAAAAATAAAATGAGTGAAGGCAGAACCGCTGAAACTTGTTTGCCACATATCTTATTTCCTGCAATAATCCATAGGAATAAGAAAAATGGAGGCAACCAGTGGGAAACGTGTTACAAAAAAATTAATAAAGTAAAAATGAGTATAACAACCAATTAATATAGTTCCCTGCAACTTGTTTTTAGCAATGCTGTTTTTTTTATCTATCTGTGATAATTACAGGTTGTGTACCACATTCTGTCAAATGTCCAGTCAGACTTTGACCAGCTATTCTTACCCACAATCCTTTGCACAGCAGATGTATGAGCCAGGGTACAAGCTGCCCTGTTATGTATGGAATGCCGTTTTAGCCGTAATTAAATAAATGAATACATAAATATGCATTTAAATACATTGTGAAATAAATAAATTAGGCAATAAATACATATGAAATACATTTATTTATTTATAGAAAGTTACACGTTAACAAAAACAATTGTCCAAGAAAAAAAGGCTCCACACTCCCTGGGCAAGGTTGCCCAAAGTGTCCGAAAATCGATCACTTTATCCGGGGGAGACGCCGCACCGAAGCCCTTCTCCCAGCTCTGTTGCATTCGGAATGTGACAGATAGACACGCCCCCTGATTTGCATATTAGTACATGAAATACGCTATTATGAAATACGCCATTATGAAATACAGCATTATGAAATACGCCATTATGAAATAATGACGCGTTAAAGATGGCCGACAAGCACCTGACCTGTAACTTCCGCTGCCCGACTGTTCGGGAATCTGCTGCGTAAAGACAAAGGAGACCCGATGGAAGAAAGGAGACTGACTGGTGAGTTATGATGTGGTCTGAGGGCTGATGGGTGAAAACAACAACAAAACCACCACAAACAAACAAACAGAAACACCTGTCTCGGCGTCCATTGCTCAGTGGGCCAACGTTAGCATACGGCTAACTTGTTTACATTAGCCGCATGTTTGTTTGTTGGGTTACTGGATGCATTGTGTTTCACGTGTTTTATAACAACATATTTCATGTTTTGCCTAGTTTGAAGTTGGCGTTTCTAGCCATCCTCAAAGAGATGCATTTCCTTGTGCTGAACACTAGGGGGCGCCCTCCATCCTCTTATCACATGGGATAATGCTCCTGTGCGGTGATGACGTATTTATGTGGTTAAAAGATCTAAACTGAATCTTTCATTTCAATCATTCCTTTGTCTTCTTTATTGGGTCTCAAAGAAAAGACGGTGTTTTTGTATTTGAATGTTTATGTAACGTTAAGGTGTTTTTTTTTCTTTATTTCTGAATCCTCCAGAAAATGATGTAGAAGCAGCTGGGGAACGACATGGTTCAAAGCAAGGGCAGAACAGAGGACGGAATTAACAGAGTAAGGAAACCTAAGTCAATTTAAAAAGTATTCATGATGATTGTTCTGATTTTTATTTACAGTAGATGGGCCAGAAATCCACCAAAGGAGTTACACCATACATATAATTACAGTATGTACCGGGGCCTTGTGAAAACTTCATCTAAAGAGCCTTAAAGTAATTGAATGTGGTACTTTTAACTCCATCATGTGTATCACCAGACACATCGTAACACCATGATCAGATGGTTGGTGTAAGATCCAATATCCCTACCTGTTCTTCGTGTAGTACAAGGTTTGGATCTGTCTTTCATGCAAGCTGATGTAAAATGTCTCTTGAAATAATAAACCGAGCCTTTTGAAGCTTGTGTCTAAATGTCTCTGTTTTTTGTGCAGACTGAATGAGCCGACACACTTGAAGGTCCAAGAGGAAAGAAGAACAGCAGCATGGAGCGAACATTTGGTAAGTGTCAACTAAATTATTACTAGTAGCTGTTAAAGTGGTAGCAGGAACGTTTTATTTACTGTGGAAGTTCTTGTTCATTTTTGTGATAGTCTGTGATTAAAAATTGAAATAAAACAGTCATTTATATCATAGTGCACAATGATATTATTAATAATAATTAATCAGTCATAGTATAGTATTTAATATCAAATCATGAAAATGTAGTTCAAAAGAATACTTTAAAAAGTAATCAAAATCATATATTAGGAAAAGTCATAGCATAGTATAGTGTGCCAAAAGCCTTAAAATAAATAATATAGTAAGCCAAAGAAATAACATATTATGGTATAACAAACATCATAAAAGATGGTATAGTTTGTCGTAAAAAAGTTATAGTAAAAAATGTCAAGAAATAGTATATTATGTCATAACATTGTACAGTATGTCATAAAAATGCTTTTACAAACGTGATATTATTATGTGATGAGTCAAAAGAATATTTTAGTATGTTATTTTGGAAAAGTAGGAAATGATTATACTATAGCTTAATAAATTCATAAAAGGTATCGTACAATATTTCATAAAGTCTTTATACGAAATACTATAATATTTCTATCTTAATAAGTCTTTTAAGTAAGTAATATTATAGTACATCCTAAATAAGTATAAAAATATATGATATTATAGGACGCCATAACATTTTTTAGAAATGTCAAAATATGGTATTTCATTAATGTATATACATCATTGTAAGAGCAATCAGAAATAATACAGCATGTCGTAAAAGTTGTAAAAATGTAAATAGGTTTTTTAATACATCATTGGAAAATAAATTGCATTGTGTGCTAATTAAATAGCATGTCTCAAGTAAAAAAACAACTTGTTGTAATATTCATACAAGTTTGTGAATTTAATGTATTTTCTAATGTTGTGCTTCTCTTCTCTCCACACGAGGGCGCAGTTTCCACACCTGAGGACGACGGGATTCTTCTTCTGCTCTGCGGTTACTCTGAGAAGTAACTTTGACAGTTTGGGGGTGGTTCAAACTTTATTAAAATTCACCAGCACAGAACATTTTTAATAAAGAATAATTTTGTATAACCCCCTGCGTGTGTCTCATTGGAAGCCCGGGAGGAGACAGACAGCTCTACTCTACCGGGGTGATGCACACTGATGTCCTCACAGCGGTGGGGATCGAACCCG
Source organism: Apeltes quadracus (assembly GCA_021346845.1). Lineage (NCBI taxonomy): Eukaryota > Metazoa > Chordata > Actinopteri > Perciformes > Gasterosteidae > Apeltes > Apeltes quadracus. The sequence goes on along the minus strand of CM037922.1, from coordinate 2,763,347 downwards.
GGTTGACGCCACCCAGACCGGGGACAGCGTCACAACGCCACCGTGTCATTCACCCTCAAGCATGTTCCTTTGTTGCCTTTGACTTCATGTGACTGAACAGCCTCAAAAGTCACTGTCCTGCAAAAGATTTGAACCCATGTTCACTAAGCAGTCATCTTCTGCTGGAGCTATCTGCTGAGACAGTTGTCTTGACTTCATTACATACCTAACTTCACCTTGGGTGTTGGAGCTTAAAAGAAGGAAACCATAGCAGATAAGAATTGAACCCACAACCTTCTGTATCCAAAGTGTTCTGTCGTCACAGTGAGCTAACTGATGTTACCAAGGATTTTATTATATATTTGTCTCCTCTGTTTGGGCTCTTGGCTCTAAAACTTCTCCATAAGGGTTCTGAATCCATAATATAATTTCACACTCTTTTTTGTTTGTTCCACCTGATTGTGTTTTAAAGATCCACTCAAATGGTTCACTTATTCAGATCATTTCAAGATGTCACAGCACTAGCTCCGAACCAGCACCTGGTTCTCGTTGGTGGCAAAGGGGTAATTGGATTAACTTTGGTGGTCACCTTGCCTCGGGCTCGAACCCACGACCCATTAGCCTCCAGACGAGTTCCCTTCCACTCTGAGCTATCACATGAGCTCCATTGAATCCAGCAATGTCACATTAGGTATTGTGGTACATTAGGTATTAGGTACCAGATGGGGCCCTTGTGGTCACTATGGGAGATGAGGTCACTATCACTATTTAGCTCAAGTTGACGGCCGTCACAGATGACAATCCGCGCTCCACGTCAGACGCCACAAAGGTTTCAGTGTTGAGAGTTCGGAGAGTCAGTGTACCAAACTATGAAGGAACTTGCGCATTAAGTCATAATTAAGACATTTCTTCACTTTGCATATTTTGACCTAAAATATGTTTTTAATCTTTTCCTTGACATTTTCACGATTACGTTAAACCTTATCAAAGGACCTGGTGGCCCGGTTCTTCCTAAATGCTTTTTTATCATTCATATAACATTCATAAGAGTAGTAATTAAGATACATGTGCTCTCGTCATTTGAACCGTTAAAATGGGAAAATGTATTACCAATATATTTTAGACGTCAATAAATTGGATATATCATATAGAAGACGAAAAGCCCAAATATATAAGGTGGAAAAATGGGTTTAGTAACATGTTAAAATAAGCAAAAAAAAGTTGAAAGCAATATGCAAAGTGAAGCTAATGTAAAAGACAATTAAGGCAAGTAAGATCCTTCATCATCATTCTTCAAAACATTCTTGACAATGCCCAGAAAAAGCCAGTGAACACACCTCCTCTTTTCACATAACCCCCTGGGTACACTTCTCCAGAACACAGGGTGGGGACACAGCCCCCACCACTACTTCTGCAGTAGCGTACTCAAGACATGGCAGAGGTGGGATTTGAACCCACAGGTGACAGAGGTCACCCCTAGCACACCACTACACCACCAGTCCTGCTCACACTTGAGGCATTTCGATTCTCCTATTTAACCGTGAGAATTTGAGTTAAACCTTAAAACTCTTTCAAACATTAAGACTCACTTTCACAACTGGGCTTGAACCCACAACCTACAAGTGCAGGTTTGGAAAAGCAGCTCTTCAGCTTTCCCACTGTGCTACTTCATCACACACAAATTTAGTTTTTGTTTCTCGTATTGCATATTAAGATTGCTATGCCGCCTTTTAAAACTCTTTTAATAGTCACCTTCACTAGTGCGCTTGAACCCACAACAAGAAGGCAGGTTTGAGACTGCAGTTTCTCTCCTGTGCCACCTCACCACACACTAATGTAATTTCATTTCTTGTATTTAACTTTGAGATTGCTACTCAAACTTCAAAACCTATATTTTAAACATTCAGAGTCAATTCCTCAAGTGGGTTTGAGCTCACAACCGACTGTCAGATAGCTGTTGTGTGTAATTACTAGTGGAAGCATTAAAGGTGACGCTGAAATACAACACAAATTCTTTCAGAGCAGTTTTGGCACGAGATACGGTTTATGCTCCTCTCAACCTAGAAACACTTTGACCTTTGACCTTACCTTGGCCAAATGTCGATCTAATAGTGACGCAGGAAGAGAAGATTCCCATCAGCTGTATGTATAAACTTTCCTTTATTGTGGATTTTTCTGGCTGTGATCTGCTGTATCAATAAAAACTATTTTTCTTCTCAGAACAGAATAACAATGTGATTACTTCAGGAACCCTTTGGCCTCCGGTAATCGAGTGTGTCGAAGGTAAATGTTTGATGAATTATCACAGCAGTTAAAAGCAAGTAATCAACAGTTCAGACACGAGGAAACTCGTCCACATTGTAATTTGGGCATACATCACATTTAGATTTCTCCACAAACACATTTCTTTCCTTTGGATGTCCAGTTTTCATTTTGCGATCACGATACTTTGGATGTTTCAAGTCTTTAAGAACAAAAAGCAGCAGCAAAGAAAATGTTGTCGTATGTCCGTCCATTTTGGATGAAAACAGGTTTGAACATTCTCAGTGTAGCACCAGACAGAGTACAAAATAAGTTCAATTGTGGATTAAATAAAAACACAGCGTATGAAATATCCCACTCGCAAGGAGAAGAAGAAGAAAAGACAGATAGAAAGACCCGGAAAGGCACTTCAGTGGAACGACAGAAAAGCTCTTGAAAGGAAAAAATACTTTAAATCAAAATATCTTCTCAGTTAAAGACGGACAACCATGTTTCTAGTATGAATGAAATCTTTTCTCCCCGTTCAGAACGTCCGCGGTGATCAGCAGTCTCCTCTGAGCAGCTCGCCACAGTTTCTCCTTTAAATGCGTCGAATGGTATTTGTTTTTTTTGTCGACGCCCTCTCAGCAGAGTCACTGAGGCACCAAAGACACAAATGTAAACCTTCCTCTAGTTGATGTCCCCACACGGACGCAAAACTGGGGACTATTTAGCGCCATTTTAGCTCGAGAGTAAATGTGTTTTTACCCCCAATCGTTTAAACGTGGGTCGGGTCCTGTGCAGTCTGCTTAGTGCTTAGTTCGAGAGGTCAAACTGATAATCGTGGGCCCTTTGTTTGTTCAGCTGACGTGTCAGTAACACGCTGCCCTTTAACTCCAGCTGCCTGCAGGCTGCACTGATGGTCCCACGACACTGACACACCACTCTTACTGAACAAACAAACATAATTCTGTCTTAAGTATACGCAGATTTTTATGCATCCGCCCCCTTCTTTTAATCTCCTCCTGCACCCTGAGGTGCACGTACCACAGTGAGGACACCACGAGGAGGAAACGGATTGTGATTGAGCAGAACAACGTGGGCTAACTGGGCAGTTGTGAATTCAAGTAAACCAAAAAAGTTCAAAGAAAGCACATCTGATGTTTCTCCTGGTGTCTTCCTCCTTTTCTGGGTCATGTGATCCGTCACTTTTGTCTGCAGAATATAAAACTCCTCCCATCTCTGAATTCTAAAAAACGAAAAGGTTGCAGGTTCGACTCCCTCCGGATCCGCCTGTGGTGCTGTTAAGGCGCTTTGAATGAAAGCGTCACCAGGGGGGGAGGAGTCTCTGCGCTTCACATGCATTTCCACACAAACACACTGAAACACACAAACAGGTTGTTTTTAGGAATAAATCGGTTTGACACAAACGAGCTGGTGGACTGTGATCGATCCGTTTCACCTGCAGTCGTCTCCTCCTGTGCTGATCACGTATTTGTCCTCGTGCGAGAAGCGGATATTGGTCACGTGAGCCGAGTGGCCGAGGTAGCGCTTGTGTTTGGCCTGCAGAGTGAGTACGGAAACACAGTAGTGTTGGAAAGTTTTCAAGTCCAATTTTTAGTGCAGCGCCAAACAAATGTATAAACTGCACGGTATTTCTGTTTTTATTATTTACTTCTGTTTTCTACAGTTTTGCAGTTTTCAGTCTGCATAAGGAATGACAACTTTCGGATTCCCTTTAAGAACGTCAGACCTTTTCGCTGCAACACGTGCGACTCACAAACTTCTCTGTGCAGGGGAAGTCGAACAGTTTGACCAATCCGAAGTCGTCCCCGGTGACGACGTTCGCGCCGGCGTGCGACACGCACGCGCAGTTCACCTCAGCTTTGTCTGCGTTCCGCGGCCAAATCCCCAAAACCTCATCTCCCAGAATGCTGTGGGAGGGGAAATATAGTAACATCAGATGGGTTTCTGCCCGAGGGGGGTTTGTGTGTGTGTGTGTGTGTGTGTGTGTTTGTGTAACCTGGTCCAGGTTGCCCAGGTGATTCTGTCGATGACGATCTGATCGACCACCAACTTCCCAGATGGAACCTCAAACACCTGCCGCTTATATTCCCCCGTGGACACCTGCACACACACACACACACACACACACACACAGACACACAATATCAGGTTTATAGCTCATCGGTGGATAGATTAGGTACATACATGCGGTGTAAACGATGTCTGTGTACCTGTATGTAACAGCTGTCGGCAGAGAAGTCGAGCTGCAGGATGAAAGCGGCGATGTCGCTGCAGTAAACCAGCCGGGTCAGAGTCGGTCCTCCGCTCACATCGTAGATATCCACCGTGTTCTCCACCGAACCGACCGCCAGCAGCCGCCGGTCCGGACTGAACCTGCGCACACACACACACACACACACACACACACACACACACACACACACACACACACACACACACACACACACACACACAAACCAAAGGGCGTAAATCCTTCATCCACCTCTGCTTTACGTTCGTTTGTAACAAACGTGAGCCAAACTCCGCGCGCTCTCCCACCGGATGTCCTGGATGGCGACGCTGCGGTCGCGCTTCTTCGCCCACATCTTCAGCGAGTTGGCGAGGAGGAGGAGGATTTCTCCGTTCTTCATCCCCACCGCCAGCATCTCCCCGTCCGCGCTGTAGCTCACACAACGGGCCGCGTGGCCGACGCACACCTTGTTCAGCAGCTTCTACGGGAAGGGAGACGGGAAAAAAAGAGACGAGAAATCGGGATGTGCAGCGGCCGCGATGCGGGACGGGTGTGCTCGTGCGCGTGTGGCGCGTGTTTGTGTGCGCGTTGTACCTTGTCGGTAAGGTCCCACAGTCGGATGGTGGCGTCGTCGCTGGCGGTGATGCAGAGCTCTTTGGCGGGATGAGCCGTCAGGCCCCAGACGCCCCCCCGGGCGTGGCTGTCCAGCAGCAGGTTGGACGCCGCGTTCTTCTCCCCGACCTCGATGATCTCTCCGTCCTTCGTCCCCACCAGGATCTTACCCTGAGGGGCGGGGGGGGGACGGGACGGATGAGGAACGTGGGAGGTCCGGGGCGGGGGGGGCGGCGGCACCGGGGTTTAAAACCTAAACTTCTTACTTTGCCTCTGCAGACGGATCGGACGCACTCCACCTGCTGGCCCGTCTCCAGCTGGAAGGCTCGACAACGCTTCATCTCCTGATCCCAGAGCTTCACGGCGCCGCCCTCCTTGGTCCTGAGACACACACACACACACACACAGCAAATTAAAAAAATCTTATATTCCATATGTATTCTTCCCTCCATCCGTAACCATCTGGAGTTACTCACGGCCTCTCCTTTCCGCCAGTGACGATGAGTCCGTCCCTCAGGGTGGTGTACATGGTGAAGACCGGCCCGGTGTGGGCCTTCGCCACCACCCTCAGCAGGTGGTGCTCCCGCCACACGTACACGTCCCCGTTAATGGCGCCGGTGAACGTCAAGTTGTTCTGCACACGCACGCACACACACACACACACACACACACACATTTAGGAAAAAGGGTCACTGGTCAGAGACGTCTGTGACGCCTCGCAATTAAATCACATTTCAAAAGATTAGAATAGAATCTCTTATAGACAAACCGTCACTTTATCAATGTAGTTATATATTAATGTACTTTTGGACTGAGAAGAGAAACCAGTTCATAGACGAGGGGATAAAAGGCTGACACACAAAATGTTTCTTTAAGTTGTTAATAATAATTTGTTATTCTTTATCGACATTATGAAGCTGCAAACACGTTGTTTTAGCTGGACCCATTTTTCTTTTGATCAACCGATCAACTTTCCACTCTGTGAATCCGTGTGAACGAACGCCATCAGCTGGTCGTTGAACAAAAGGTTCCTCGGCGACCGCTGATCGCCACGGCGACAGTCCAAGCTGCAGCGGCGGATGTCCGGGTTCGCGTGATGCGAGCGGAGATGTTACACCCATAAGTCAGCAGGCGACTCACAGCGCCAAAGGCGACGGAGAGCATCGTCTGCATCCTGCCGTCCTCCACCGTCCCCACCGCGCCCTTCCTGTGCATCAGGGCGCCGCCGGCCAGCGTCCAGAACTTCACGTGTTTGATTCCCACCGACACAAACTGGGAGTCCGAGTCCGGCCGAAACTCCGCCACGAAGATCCGGTCCAGATGTCCGGCTTTGCTGCACACCTTGGACCCTGCAGAGACATTTTAAACGTATTTAAAGGTGCATCCTCGGCATTAGAGATATTAATAAAAAACGGAAACTGAATATTGGCCTTTTATGCAAAGTCGTTGTTCTACTCCGCCACATTTATCGGACAACTTTAGTAAATTTACAAAGGATTGTTCCCACAGAAAACTTTGCTCTGAATCACTGAGCTTCCTCCTCCATTAACAGCGTGCACACCGGGGGTCGGTCTCACCTTCCTGCCAGCGCCACACGGCGATGGTGTGTTCAGGGTCCACTCCCACAGACAGCAGCAGCTTCCCCGTGGCGCTGAAGTTGACGTAGCCGACGCCTTTAGCGTGAGGACAGCGCAAGATGGACAGAGTCTGCTTGCTCATCGCGTCCCACACGTGGATGGTGGGGGTGGTGCCTGCGTGCAGAGCGGGACAGGAGACGCAGGGAGGGTTTAAACCGTCACGTCGCAGAAGAAACCCGAGCAGCGGAATCGGATCAATGCGGCCTGCAAACACCCGGAGAACCAGAAGAGCAGCAGAAACTAAAGAGGTTTTTGAATCGGTTGATGTGGTTGCAGAGGTCTGACCTCTTTGCAACGGTTCAACCGCAGTAGAACATCTCTGAGCAGCAAATTCTTTTTTTTTTTAAAAGAAGCTGAAAATGTGGCATCGAAATGTTTGCGGATTTAAATAGTAAGAGGTTACTGTTTCAGTGGCAAGAGCACAATAATGCAGACTACGACGAGCTGGAATCAACAGGCAACGTTTTTGAACAAAGAGAGATAAGAGTGTTTGTGCGGTTGGAACTGCATTGGGGACAACGCTCTCTGGGTGTCCGGGTGTTTGTCACGGGGAGGCGGTGCGGGTTTTTACCTGGCTGTTCACCGACGTCACCTGAGGTGTTGTGAGAGAGAGACGGCGAAAGAATGAGGCCAGCCAAAAACACAAACACACAAACGTACGAAAACAGAATAAAAAGAACAGATAAAAACGTGAAGTGAGTTGTTTTAAAGCGGCTCAGGAGTGACAGCAAAGAGATATTCATGGGTGATTATTGCTGCTTGAATTCATCAAAAAAATAATCAGCTCGTTAAGAAATTAACGAGCCACCACAACCATCTACAACAGATGCACATCTCCATCTGCATTAATTAATGAGAAAAAAACATTTACTCTCAGGACATTTTCTTACTTTTGATACTTAAAGTATATTTTTCATAATCATACCAACAATTAATTGCAGTATCTAATTAGAATACTGATGTATACTAATACTAATCTTTTTTTTTTCACTGTGGTGTTAGCTGACACTAATCAATAAATCTAAACTTAAATAAAGCCCGCCTTCGGCTCTCTCCGCTATATGCAGAGATGGAACTGTATGAAACAATCTCCATTCTGGCACTTATACTTTTTCTAAATGAACTTTTATCTGCTGATTCTTTTTCCTCTAAAGTGTCACCAGTTTGTTTGTAATGACTCTCAGTGGGAAACAAGTGAAGCAAGCAGGTTAAACACAAAGCAGAGGGGAGGACGCAGGACTTATTGAGCCCGGATGAGTTAGAAACACAAACATGCAGAAACACACACACACACACACACGCACACACACACACACGCACACGCCTGCACACGCTCAGTGTACCGATCTGCCCAGTGGCGATGACGTTTTTGTATTTCGGGTGCTGATTGGCGGTCAGGGAGAGGATGTCGTCGGTGTGTTCCAGGTAGAAACTCTGAGTTCCTGCGGCACAAGAAGTCACGTGAACCCATCGCTATGATCTGAAAGGTCACAGGTTCGATTTCCAGCAGCAGCGACGGTGAAGAACCTGCACAACTTATAATATTTTGTGGTTGTGACTGCGTTGCCGCGGTTACCAGTGGAGAGACTGTGGACGATGGCGGTGGCGGCGGTGTGGTAGA